>JACXGM010008164.1:0-29798 GCA_016801145.1 Umbra pygmaea
AGAGAGAGAGAGAGAGAGAGAGAGAGAGAGAGAGAGAGAGAGAGAGAGAGAGAGAGAGAGAGAGAGAGAGAGAGAGAGCATTCAATGTGGTAATCAGCAATCTCTCCAAAAACAGCATGACTAACAGCTTCCCCTAATCTTCAGGGTTTACAGATTACTCCGGATTAGGCTGTTTAGTCCGGGAATATGCTGTTTTCTACAGACTCAACAATGCTCTTACTTAATAGGACTAATAATAGAACAATATGGCCTAATTTGATTACTAATGTAGACAGTGTAATGATGTTCTAATAATATCACGCTGTCATTGTTGTGTAAATCTTAAACAGTCAGTTTACCTCACATAATCTGGACATTTCGTTGAGGTGTGCAAGGGTGCATGGTGACAATGGCAGATGCAGAAATAATGCTCTCAGTGTCACTGATGGAACCAAATTAGTCCCTGTCTGTCACTGGTCGGGAATGTCTGCTGATGCTCATGACAGGAAACGTCCCGGTCCCGTCAAACAGCATGCTTTCTTTTGTCTGTTAGAGAACTATTTGCTATCTCTTCTGTTCACTAATGTTAAAGGAGAGAGAGTGTGTGTGTGTACTCATACTGTATGTGTGCTTGCATGTCATGCATCAGTCAACAGGGAGACAATGTGTTGCAGTATGTTTGGGACAGAAGCAGCTGATTGGACAATACGCTGATTGTGTGGTGTGTTTTCTCTCTCTCCCTCCTTTGTGTCCACGTTTTGACTACAATCAGGTTTTCTTCTTGATCCTTCAGTGAGTCAAGGCGCAGCGTACAGTCCCGAGGGCCAACCTATGGGCAGTTTCGTGCTGGACGGTCAGCAACACATGGGGATCCGGCCAGCTGGTAAAGATCTCCCACTTCTCCTTCAAACTGTTTACCAGCCTGTCCTGTGTATGTGGACAGTCAGCAACGCAGCTCGTTACTCTGTGTATACTAAACACTGACTGAAACAGCCACCAACCCTGTAGCCCGCGGCACTTATTACTGAACATGACGGCATCTTTAAACCAATCCTAACCAATTTCAAAAACCTACTGATGAAACACTGCAACTTAGTCAATTCATCCTCTCCCATGCTGTTAGTCAATTCCTTCCCTCCTCTGCTGCTAGTCAAGTCTGTCCTTCCTTTGCTGTTAGTCAAGTCATCAATGTTTCTGCAGCTAGTCAAGTCTTTCTCTCCTCTTCTTCTAGTTAAGTCCTCCCATACTCTTCTGTTAGTCATGTGCTCTTCTACTCTTCTACTGCTTGTCAAGTCCTCCCATCTGCTTTTTGTCAAGTCCTTACCCTGTCTGCTGTTAGTCAAATCCTCCTCTCGTCTGCTGTAAGTCAAGTCCTTTCCTCATCTGCTTCTAGTCACGTCCTCCCTGCTGCTAGTCAAGTTATCCTCTCCCCTGCTGTTATTAAAGTCACCTGCCTCTGCTGTTAGTTTAGTCCTCCCCTCCTCTGCTACTACTCAATTCCTTCCCTCCTCTTCTTCTAGTCAAGTCCTCCCCTACTCTGCTGTTAGTCAAGTCCTTCCCACCTCTGCTTTTAGTGAAGTCCTTCACTCCTCTGCTGCTAGTCAAGTATTCCCCTCCTCTGCTGTTTGTCAAGTCACTACTTCCTCTGCTTCTAGTCAAGTCATCCCCTGCAGCTAGTCAATTCCTCTCCCTGCTTCTAGTCAAGTCTTCCCCCACTGCTGCTAGTAAAGTCCTTCACTCCTTCACTGTTAGTCAAGTATTCTCCTCTCTGCTGTTAGTCAAGTTGCCACCTCTTCTGCTGCTGCTAGTCAAGTTGTCACCTCCTCTGCTGTTTATTTAAGTCCTTCCCTCGTCTGCTGCTTGTCAAGACATCCCCTCTGCTGTTAGTCAAAACCTCCTCTCTGCTGCTGTTAGTCAAGTCCTTCCCTCATCTGCTGTTAGTCAAGTCTTTCCCTCCTCTGCTGTCAGTCAAGTCCTACTCTCATCTGCTTGTAGCCAACTCGTCCTCTACTTCAAGTAAAGTATTTCTTTCCCTCCTCTGCTTCTATCCAAGCCCTTCCCTCCTCTGCTTCTAGTCTTCTCCTGCTGTTAGTCAAAACCTCCTCTCTTCTGCAGTTAGTCAAGTCCTTCCCTCATCTGCTGTTGTCAAGACCTTCCCTCCTCTGCTTTTAGTCAAGTCCCCCCAACTCTTCGCCAAGTCCTCCCCATCTGATGTTAGTGAAGTCCTTTACTCTCTGCTGCTACTCAAGTCCTTCCTTCCTCTTCTTCTAGTCAAGTCCTCTCCTACTCTGTTGTTAGTCAAGTCCTTCACTCCCTCACTGTTAGTCAAGTACTCTCCTCTTCTTGTTCTATTCAATCCTCCCCTCCTCTGCAGTTAGTCAAGTCCTTCGATGTCTGCTGTTAGTCAAGTCCTCCCTTCTGCTGTTAGAAAAGTAATTCCCTTGTCTGCTGTTACACATGTCATCCCCTCTGCTCTTAGTCAAGTCCTTCCCTTGTCTGCTGTTATTCATGTCCTCCCCTCTGCTGTAAGTCAAGTCCTTCCCTTGTCTGCTGTTAAGTCCTCCCCTCATCTGCTGTTAGTCCAGTCCTTCCCTTCTCTATTGTTAGTGAAGTAATTCCTGTGTCTGCTGTTAGTCAAGTCCTCCCCACCTCGGTTGTTAGTAAAGTCCTTCCCTTGTGTCTGCTGTTAGTCAAGTCCTCCCCTCTGCTTTTAGTCAAGTCCTTTACTCACTGCTGCTACTCAAGTCCTTCCTTTTTTCTAGTCAAGTCCTCCCGTACTCTGCTGTTAGTCAAGTCCTCCCCTCCTCTGCATTTAGTTAAGTCTTTTGCTCCTCTGCTGCTTTCCTGGTTATCAGCCTGTTGCATGTCTGTCTGCTTGTATTTCTTTTCTTTTGGATATGAAATGACACAGCGGTCTTTGTAGAGAATGGGGAGATCTGTGTGAACTTACACAATCTAACAGTTGTTTTTCCTCTTCAGACTTAACCAATACTTCCTTCTACCAGGGTGTCTGTCTCCTCATATCTGTTAATAATTCCACCTTTGACCTTCTGCTGACCTTTTGTTCTGCCATGTGTCTCCTCTCGTAGGGCCCATGAGTGGCATGGGGATGAATATGGGCATGGATGGGCAATGGCACTACATGTAACCTCCATCTTGTAAAGCAAAACGCAAAGAACAAGGGGGAAGTAAGTAGATCTGGGCTTAATGTTTTTCTTGGCTTTATTTTAAACCTCCAGGCTTGTGGGTTTCATCCACAAACCCCCTCACCGCAATCTCCCTCTCATCCCCATTCCACATCATCTTCCCCCACAGCAACCTCCATGACAACCCATAGGTTTGGGTGTGCGGTGCTTTAGAAGGCGGTTAAAGGTGGGGGGGGTTGGATAAACGGTAGCAAGGGAATCATGTGGTTCTTCGCTGTAACTTGAGGTTTCCTCCTTACTGTCCCCGGAAGGGAGGCAAGGGACTTGTGGCGCCAGCCCAGACAACAGAAAAACAAGCACCTCAACCAGCAACGTTGCTAGCTAGCTGGGCATGCACCCACGCCACACATTTATTTACTACAACAGAGCCATCGCTCTCCCACCCAGACAGCCAATGCAAATGTTGGACTTTTAGGGAAAAATAACATCTCCAGGGGCAGGGTCTGACGAGGAGAAATTAAACAGGCTCCAGTGAAGCGATAAAGAAGGAGAAGCGAAACTGTCCTCCGAGTGACATAAATCTGTCTGGGGAACGATTGATGCCCAAATTATCTTATATGCAAAGACGGGAGAGCTGCAGTACATTACAGTCCCCGGGCGAGAAATACAGGCCGTGGGTGACATGGCCGATCCTTCACTGGGGGTGTCAGGCTGGGTAGGGGTGCGACAGTGGGGGTTCTGTGCACTGGGGGCCGTGTTTTGATTATTTTTTACTGGAGGGGCCATTGACTATCCCCGACGTGAGACACAGAGACAAAGGAAGACATTTAAAGGGCCGGAGACATTCAGAATGGCTGAGTTATAAAATAGAAGATCTCCTGATCTATCTTTCTCACACACACTCTCTCTCTCCCTCTAAATGGCCGCCGTCTGATTAAGCCTGACCATTCTGCCTCCCGCTACCGCTACAGTGCTGACATTTGAGAAATCAAGACATATCACATCCCAAAGGCGGCCGGGCAGAAGAGATTTTATTTAACACCTAAACTCCTTTGCCCAATGAGGCACAATACAATAACACTTACTTTGATTAAAAGAACCCTTTATATGTAAATGGAGTCTGCATATTCCACAGGGTCACCATAGAATTTCATAGACAGAGCCCATTTCCAACACTCTCTCTCTCCCTCTCGCTCCCTTCACTGCCTCCTGTCTTTGCTAATGGCACCAGGATGAAAAAAAATCCTTATGGAAGCAATGTTCCCTAAAACAGCCACATAGAGACAACATTTGCTCAGCTTGGCTAATTCTTAATATAGGCTATATAATTTTGAGACTATTTAATTACATAACATATTTTATGCTTCATGACCAATTACATTAATAGCTTAATACAGAAGAATATTATCTTCTCTTGATTTGATTACGCCGCCACACAATATGGTATATTTGGTACTTAATTATCGCCAGCCATTGAGCAGGCCTGCAATGCCAGAATAGACCAGGCATGAGAGCAGGATAGAGGGATAGAGAGACCAGTAACACAGGTCACCCTTATAGTCTTCAGATGGTTTTACCACTCCAGTTAATAAAGTGTGTGGGGGGGGGCACAGATCTACTTAACGGAATGACTACAGCTTACAAGACTGGAGATTAGCAGCTTACAGTGTCACAAACATCTGCTGGGCCTTTTAACAGGAGCCGCTCCGGGTTAAATGAAGACGAGGGCACACCTCGCCTTGTAGACCGGCCCAACACAACCAAGCATGCCTACGTGATTCAGTTATATTATGACCCTGACAGTGAGCTTTTAAGAGAACACTGCCACAAACAGTGTTCATTTCCAATGAGTTGATGTGGATTGGCGAATAGATGCTTAGTGAATATTAGATAACAGCCATCGAGGGGATTGCATGGCGTAGTGGGCTATGTCGCTGCATTGAAGGACAGTCTTCGTCATGGTAGTCAGTGGTTCGAGCCTGACTATGGGTTCTTCAACTGTCCCCGGACCTCCAGCACGGGGCAGCACAAATTGGAATAAGCCTGCCTGGGATTCGAGAGAAAGATAAGCCGAATCATCTACCTTGCCACATCGATGTCCAGCGAGTCCTTGTGTGCAGAACGCCGCCTGCAAATTCAATCATGGAAGTTTAGTTGGTGAACGTAATCATACCGTACGCGATCCGAATAAAGGCCTGTGTAATTTCTCAATTGCGTTGTACTATGGTGGAGGAATGTGGAGCGTGAGCATGCCTGGTGACCTTGCTGCGACCCCACCCATGTCTTCTCTGAAGGGTATCCCAGGGGTTCACATTACGGGGCAGCCAGACTAGGCTGGTCCAGCCCTAGTAGCTCCAGCACCAGAAGCCCCCAGCTTGCTCCCCCTGCCTGTCTTCTCCCCAGGGCCCAGCCCTCTGGACCAGGCCTGTTCCCATACTCTAGTCCCAGCCCCCCACAAACGTCCTCCATTACCACTAGGCCCCCTCTGGTCTGTTGACAACAAACACCCCCCTGAATGCCTAAACAGGGGCACCTCTGAACAGGCTCTGTCTCCTGGCACAGTGTGAGGGAATGCCAACATGCTGGGTTCTCCACACCCTAATGTCCATACCAAGGGCTATCACATCTACATATTCCTCCCTCCCTCTGTTCCTCCTCTCTTCTTCCTTGACTCTCCATCTCCTTCTCTCTATTTCTCTCCTCCTTTCTCTCTCTATCTCCTGCTGTCTCTCTGCCTTAGCAGTTGTTTTCATTGTACTCTTAAGAGTAGCACTTTGTTTTGTTTAAAAGGCCTCTTATTGGAGAGGAAAATGTGAAGCCTTTATTCTTAGACTGGCGTGTTGTGATAGTTAACTGAGCTCTAAATTATTTAATAACTTCTTTAAGGGTTTTTAAATCAAATATGTTCACAGTAGCGCGTCCCCCTGAGAAAACGCCTCTATTCGGTTTGTCACTACATTCGGCGGGGGAATTGACTGCTCTGCCTGGAAAAGTATTAGTGCTGCTAACATCAATATTGCTGCTGGCTGTTCCACACATCCTCCAAGACAACAGTGTTTGGATAGTTGAGGACTGACCACAGATCAGATCCTCCATCATTTAAAACACAGTGAACCAGTAGATGGTTTAGCTCATAGGAGCAGAATCTTTGAAGTTGCATAGAGATGTTTGCAACAAGTGTAATGTTTTTTTTTTACTTTTACCATAAAATGCATGTATTGCCAGTAGTAAGTAATATTTCATCTTTTTCCATTCAAGTGAGTGTTTTTTTTTCTAACCCCATGCCCTCTCTTTGTGTTCAGGTCTACAAGGCATGCCAGGGGAGTATGTACCTCAGAGTGGTCCTATGGACATGAGCATGGCCCTGCCAGGTTACACCCCTACCCACCAGATGAGCCCTCACCCATCCCAGCTTCGACAAGGACCCCCTGTTCACCACTACCTACCCGGCTCCCACCATCCACACCACCCTCACTACCACCCTCAGCACCATCCAGCCACGCTAATGCACGGAGGACCCCCCTCCCACCCAGGAATCACCATGTCTGCACAGAGCCCCCCCCTTGCTGACATCCATTGACGCCAGCGCTGGAGGACAAGGCCTGGACATCCATGCCCAATAGTGTAAGGGAACGTTACTACCAAAACGACATCAACAACAGCAGCAGCTATTAAGAGAGAAAAAAATACACCAACAAACCTACAAGAAAGCTATTTTGAGACTATTTTTCAGAAAAAGTGCGAACCCTTTCGACCACAATTAGACATTCAGAAATGGAATTCCAGATGAGCTGTGATGATTTTTTTCTTCTTTTTTTTACTTGTCAATTTTGTTACTTACATCCAAGCGGAGGACCAAGCTGACAAGAACACTTTGTAAAGTCTTGGGCTTTTGTTAAAGATCAACAAAAGATATTTCATGGCGGACACATGCGCGACCACGGATACGCGCAGACTTAAGATACACACGTACATACACCCCATACGAACTCTCTCTCCAGAGACACACTCAACTCATTTTCGAACTAAATCACTCTGGAACGATTGAGAGAAAAACAAAAGAGAAGACATAAAGACTCCAAGAGTTATAACTACTGTAGTATAAAAAGTATAGAAACTAAGTTAAAACTTGTGCATTTTTTTGTTGATCACTCCATGTATGTTTCCTGAGCTAGTTCTAGAATAAAAGGTTAACCCTTTCTCTCACACTGTGTGTGCTCCTTCTGTGAGGAGGAACCGTCTCGGCGCAGCAGCAGCACTATAACAAAAGAAAAGATGGAACATCTCAAAAACGGACTCCCTTCCACGGCGACAGGCAGAACAGCCTCTGTCCCTGTAAGAGAACAGGGCATGATAGGAAAAGGCTGCTAAATGACAACTGATCTCTCCAGAAGATTCTGTTTGAACATATTTCATGCCCCTTTTTTTTGGTTCATGAATGAATGTTGCCCTTTAGGTATATATAAAAAAATTATTAGTTTGAATTGCCCAAGCACTGGATTGTGTTGGTTTTATATTATTATAATTTTATTTTTTGTATCCTGGACTCTCATTGACAGAGCATATTGAAGGAAGCTTAATAGTGGAAAATCAGCATCCTACTCCGCTTCTTTGCCTCTGGATCAACATATTTGCCATATGGACAATACTGACACAATGGTGGATTCTTTGGCACTGGGAGAAGCAATTGATGGTTGATGCACCAAAAAACCTAAAACTTAAAAAAAGAAAGAAAAAAGAACTTAAATTATGAACTCAAAGCTTTGGGAAAAGCTAAGAGAATATTGTAACAAACTTCGTACAGAGTTCAGTCTATTAATTGTTTCATGTTAGATATTCTATGTGTTTACCTCAATTGAAAAAGAATGTTTTTGCTAGTTTCAGATCTGCTGTGGCATTGATATTGTATGTCCATGAATTCCTTCCTTTTTCAGCACGTGTTCCTCACTAGATGATAAAATGCCGTCTCCCTTAAGCTTTGTCAAAAATACATTAAATACTTGTATGAGGACTGTGACGTAATGTTTAAAAGGTGTTCAGTCACAAATGCTGTAATAAATATTTCATTTTTGATTTTTGTTAGATTTATGAGTGTTGTGTGTTACAAACTTTTAAAGTTACAGCAATCCTTTTTAATGGGTAAATATTTCTATTATATTCTGTATAACACAATAATACTAATATGAATACGTATTATTATTCATTGTCATATTATTCATGTTGTTTTTAGATATTTATACTTATTGTTATTGCAAAGTGTTTTTTGACATACAAGCATGTCTAAATAGCTTTATTAATGTTAGAATAGGCCTACAAAGCTAAATTGTTTATTTAAAAAAGTCAGTGGCCTTTGGTTACCTTTGTACATGATAAAAATTATTGAAGCAAAATTAGATTTCAGGTTTCTCACAAGGCAACCAGGCAAAAAAAAAATATTTTTATCATATGATTTCAAATATGTTTGTAATTATATTTTCAATTGTTTGCGCTGTCACGTTTGCACATATGACTCGAGATTGTTGTTTTTTGTTATCATAGTAGACACTTTTAGGCGCAGTGACGTTTAGTTTTGCAGTTCCTCACATTTTGGTTGAGTTTTAAACAGATAATCAATTTGGGTACAGTTGAATATAATGACAAACACCTTAGTTATATAATTGCATTGAAACCAAAGAACGTACAGTTGTCCCTTCTCTTGTGGTGTAGTCGTTTCCAACTGAAAACAAGAGCATCAGCCTACACGTGATGCAAGTTGATATTTCCGCCGTTTTACAGCGGCCCCTGCCGGCGTAACCTGACACGCCCACCGGTTCACTGACATTCTTCTGATATCTCTTTGCCAATGTTTGCCCGCGGCCATAGAAGTCGTAGCCTTAAACCAGAAATGACAATCTCTCTGTCTCGCAGGATGAAATCTTTCTGCCCTTCAGATATGGGCTTTAACTCCAACAGTGTTGTAATGACTGGGCTTATTTTTACACTGCCCATAATACCATAGAAAAATATAGGCCTATAGTGTGTTGTTTTTTCCACAGAGCGAAAAAAGTTAATAATTGTATTAATTATTATAATAATTATAATTATAATTATAATAATTTTATTATAGTAACTCATTCGTAAATGTTTTACTATTACTATGATTTTACTCGAAGTTCACCACACCTTAATAGGCTATTTGTTAGACCTATATGGTATTTTAAATAGTATACAGAGAACTAGGGTTGAGCACGTTAGTTTATTATTCCAGAAAAGCATATAGCTGGTAGAAATAGGAAACAATTGCTTTTAATTGTGTTTACTTCCAATGCAAATTACAACATGTAATATTAGTGATCATGAAGGCAAATCACACATTGCAAAAAAATTGTATATTTTGTGTACTAGCTTTTTAAAAGATTTTATTTCGTCAAACGCTTTTTAAGACGAGATATTTGTCTTTCCAAATAATCTTTGTCGTGTGCAGAAGATAAAAATGAACATCAGCAATTATTTATAAATGACTGATTGCGTTGGCACCATATTTTTATATAGCTAGTGTTTTTCAACAATCTCTCTCTCTCTCTCTCTCTCTGTATATATATATAAATATATATATATATATATACATAACCCGTGAATTAAATTATACAGTCAATATCCTTTGCAAAATATTTTTGTGTTGGGTATTGCTTTGATGGGTTAGACAAACTGTTAATTTTTATACGCGTTCACGACGCATTTGATGATGCATCATTTCAATTGTTTAAAAGCGTATAAACTGTTTTATCAGCCTATGCGTGGATTAAACGGAAGGAAGAGCCTTACGTTTTGTGTGGAGATATGATCTAAAAAAACGCCTGGGTTGTTGTGGATGTTGCGGTGGTGCCTATGCGGTGAAGAGTGGGGGGATTTTAATATTAATCGTTTTTTTCTCCCTTTTCCCTTTCTCCCTTTTCGAGGAGACAGAAGGTAGATTGCCTCGGCTGCTTCCCTTTGCCGATTCGGTGTGACAGGAATGATGGATGATCCAGCCGAGCTAAACAACTCCGCCCCTTCATCTCCTCCCTGTCAAAGCTAGTTCGGGAACTGCTGCAGGAATAAAATAAGGAATATTCCCCCTTCACTGCTCTGCACAACACCACCCGCATTCCGTCCCAGGCCCTTCCATCTCCTGTCCCTAGACAACGATATTAAATGTCCACAATACCCTGCAGAACAAGACGCCGTGGCTTTTTGTGTGTACACAGGCAACATGTTAATAAAGCCCTATATGATAATATCGGATCTTCTTCTAGAGCATATGGCAAAGTAGGTTATTCGATCTGCAACACTGGCTCGGGCTGTGGGGTGAGTTTAAGGCGCTTTGGAGCGAGTCTCAAGAAATAGGGTAGCCTAGAATAACAATGCGAATGAAGGTGTTTTCTGCCCATAGCATATGAAAATATCGTTTGTTGGTTAAGCTAACACTAAGTTGTTCGATGTTTGTAGCCTTCTTTTTCGAAATGATGCATTGGAAGTGTGGGCGGAGTGAATGGATTCGTGCAGCCCTCGCATTGCAGCTGGCCTCTGGCTCTGCTTGGGAACAGATTATATTTAGGGCGGATTTCTATCTCTCCGTTTTTAATTTTCGTTTTTTTGTGTGTTGCTCTGCTTTTTTAACATTTCAGCAGTTTTGTCTCGTTTTGCCATGAGGTGTTTCTATGACTACGTTGTGTATGTGAGCGGGTCAGAGGCGGGGGTCCCCTGGAGAAAAGGCCGCATTTCGGTGATCATTTATCAATGTCAACCGCATAATGATTCTCCCTGCAGTCCCCTATTGATGAGGATAATTACATTAGCTCGGACTGACTGATCAATAAAGCACGGGGAAAATAGTTTATTAGCCTATAGCACACCGAAAAGGATTGTGGAGGCCAGGGGAGGCTTGTTGTTTTGTTTGATAAAACTGGTTTAGAGGGGAATAGGGACGGATAGACTATCGAGTTGAAGGTGGATTGGAAACAAACTTCATTTTGATGGAATGAGCGTTGGAGATTAAACGATACTGGCTATAGATGGATTGCGTTGTTGTGACTTGATTAAACTAAGTGAAGATATTTTAATCGTCTCTGCTTTTGATGTGTTCCGTGAAGATGGACATCTTGACTGGTCTCTAAAACGCATAGGCTACCCTTTCACTGAGTCTACGCTATAACAAACTACATTTTCCTTTTGAAGATACACAAAATCCTTTCCATTCGTTGAAAAACAGAATAGGTGTCTTCAGTGGCCTTTCAGAAAAACAGTTCTATAGCGTCTTGAGCCTATGTGTTTACTTTGACTTTCATTAATTTACATTATTACAAACTTTGGGGTGTAAATTATTATAAGGGTGTGTTCAAATAATGGTATATTTACCAGCAAAATAACCATAAGAATATTTGTTTGTATGTGTGTGTGTCTTAATTGTCAACAACTTAACCCCTGGAGGAATGTTACAAACTCTTTCTCATAATTCTCCGTAGTGCTCCAAGCTAATTCCCATTTATGCTTGATGAACGCGCCTGTTGGAGACAGTTACAAACAGCCTATTTACGATTATATATATATATAGGTATATTTATATACATTCATTACAGTATCCGAATAAAACATTATTTTTCTATTCTTACATTGTCTGTAGCTAAAAAAGAAACCACTATAAACACCGACGGCAATTATTCTAAGAAATAGTCATACATGTAGGCTAAGCAATATAAGGTAAAATAAAAAACTAGGCTGTATCATAATTACATATACATAAAAATGAGCCTTACAATAATAGTTAAGTTGATATGACTAGACTTTCGAAATGCGTTTAAAATCGTGAAACTCTTGTCGACAAAATAAAAATATTAATAATAATCGTACATTGAAATAAGAAGCAATATCACAATTAAATAATTAACATGGTTAAGTAGTGGGATGCATCAGTCATCACCAAGTCCATAATACTACAATCTACATCACACTGCATGAAGCCTAAATAGTAAATATCTAGGCATTATGGCATTTAATAACGTAGCCTAAGTGGAAATATTTATTAAAAATATATTGTGAAAAAGGAGCCAACGAACGTTTGAGATTTTTGTTTCAGGGGAAAATCACATTATGCAGGCTAATGTTGAAGACTTTTTGCGCTTGATCGCTTTTTTGAATTAGAGCCGATTTCTTTACACTCCATTGCTTGGGTGCTTGTCTTCTTAAAAATGAGTGACAGGTTTTGCACTTCACTTTCCCGATGTTCTCCCCTAAAACGTAATGATGTACCATTTGTAATTAGTTAAATCACACATAGAGACAGTTGTTCAATAGGCTAAAGAAGTGTATAATGCAATGGTCAGTCTTGTGCGTGTATACTGTAAAAGAGAAGTGGACATGCACGTGTAGGTGTAGAATAAATAAAGCGCAATAAAAGGAAATAGCTGAGTTTAGTCAAGCCATGAGGTGCAGTTTGAGCCTTTATATTTCCATCAGTTAAGATTTAATTAAGCCAGCCTCAGGCCGGACGATCTAAGATTTCCTCATTAGGTTGCCTTTTCTAATGCTGATTGTTACAAGAGCTTAAAGGGTGTCATCATTTGACCAGTGTCTCACTGAAATAATCACGGTTCATAGCTCGAGGACTTCTGCAAATAAATCTTGCCTCATTCGGCGGAACTAACAGGCGTAGAAATTTTGATAATTCAACGTTGTATATCTAACTTGTATTTGTGTATAATTCTTACGCTTATTTGAACATTTTTTTTCTTTTTTATATCTTGCGGGTGCTTAGGGCAGCAAAGTGAGACATTTCACGAGAACTGTAAATAACAGAAAGGCTCTAGCAATGGAACGGGGCTCAAAAAAAGGGGGAGAAGGAGAGAGGCAGTGAAGAGAGCAATGGGATGAAGAGAGGAGGATAGACGGATAGAGAAACAGAGAGGGAGGGCAGAGAAAGGAAAGAGATTCTTTCCCTCAGCTCTACAGAGTACAAGCGGACCCCTGGGCACTGTGCTACAACATCATGGCGACCCCTTCTGGAAGAGAGAATAATGTGTTCATACTTGTAATGCATTGAGCTGCATTCATCTCCTTCATTCCTATATTTTATTCAATTACATTTTTGGTTCGCCTTCAATTTTGACGCAATGGTACATCTTGAAAAAGTTTGGAAATTCCTAGAAAGCATTTTATTGCAAATGTTTTTTTTCAAATGTACTTTGCTATAGCTACTATATTGTGAAATCATGTGCTTGGATTTGAATTGTTCCATTACTAGTACAATCAAAAAGCCTATACATTACACCTGCCAGTCATTTATCATTTTATAAAATTTTCAAAGCATTTCGAAATATTTAAGTTAAACAGTCCTAACATATTTCTCGTTGGTGGCCATAGTAAAACGAATTATACAACTATAAAGCCTGAAAACCAAATTGTACAAAACGATGGTCAATAGAGTTGATCTCACACCTCAGCTTACACGGCCACGATGACCCTGCATATAGGTGACCCCTAAAGACACTTAACATCTATTTACTCACAGGTATAGACCTCCTTATGCATGTATTTGTTGGGCTATTGATGTTATAATCAATAAAAATGGATTTGAGGGTCAATATGAGGGCTTCGGGGACCTTTAGCGAGGCGTAGATTTCTGGTTTGTAGGTTAACCCCTTCCTTCTTTTATTAAGGTTTCCAACATCATCACAAACCCAAGAAGAAGCCATCTCTACTCAGGACTGTCAGACGCAGCATGGCCAAAGTCAGCCAGCGGTGAACCAGGAGCACTCAGCTCTGAGTAGTTAACGCAACGACCATTAATCTTAGCCCACTTGAAGATTATGACTGAACGAATGGTATCAGTAACCATTATCTTCTCGGATGGCAGTAAAAACCGCTCCTTATTTATCAAAACAAAGTAAGAGTGTATCCTAACAACAGAGGAGAGGTGGACAAAGAGAGAGGAAAAACCGATCGGAAGAGCTGTGTTACTTGAACGTAGCTATGTCACTTTCTTCTCCACAATGCTCTTTTATTTAATTACTGTATTAATATACAACATTGAAATCAAAATTAATTATCCCGAGTATTTTATTAATATATGTGCGTGTATATATAATTGACAAATAACTATATCGTGCACAAGACTAAAGCATGAATATATGTAACAGCTTTTGAAATGTATTAAATTACACCGCAGGTCTATTTCTGTTTCTACTACTTACCACAAATATTCGACTAATAAAGTGGGAATGCCTTAACACAAGATTAGTTAAGGAGTAGGCTCCATTAATGTCCACGTTTTTTGGCTGGTCATTTATAGTAAAAATGGCTAAAGATACACAACATATAAGATAAGCGGCTTAGAGAAGTAGATAAGGACACCTTCGAAAGAAATTGAAACATATTAGAATAAACATTTGCGCACTTAACCAGAAATCAAGAAATTAAGCAATATATGTAAAAGTAATAAATAGCCATACGTCTCAAAAAATTATTGATCAGTCAATTCATAAATATGAGCACCCCCCCCCACACAGACACATATATACATATACACACACATATATATATATATATACATATACACACACACATATATATATATATATATATATATATATATATATATATATATATATATATATATATATATATATATATATATATATATATACATATATAAGTATATAAAACAATATTCTTGCAACCAAGTATATATAAGGTGGTTGAAATGTCTGGTAATTTCGTTAAAATTAAAGGTTATGTCAATAGATTTCATGATATACATTTCCCATGATGACGTCGAAATTTGATGCTGTCTCAATCTGTATGAATATTCGGCTCTAAAGGAAAAAAATAGGTATATCGCAAGTGATCTGGGGATATAAATAAACCGAAATTCTTTGGAATGATGAAGAATGTACCAGCAGTAGGCCTAACAAGCAAAACAATGTTGAACATGTTCATTTTACATAGCTGTATTTATTGAAATATTATTAAACATGTTTACTTCACCTAGCTGTATATATTAAGCTGTTATTTACATCAACGGCCTGTCCAAGTTCGGTAATTAAATCGACTTAAATATTTTGCCTTATTCCATTCTGCAGCAGGTTATTTTTTTTTTCACGGAGATCCAGAATCAAAATGAATGCGTTTTGCCCATATTATCATCGCTGCACTATTAGCTGGAATAATATCCTATAAAACACTTAAGTGCAACACCCTGCTTGTCTATGTGTGTGCGCGTGTGTCCAGCAGTGCCTTTGGGCCAAGGAAGCCATGCGGTCGGGCCGAGGACACAGATAGCAGGACCCTGTTAGCAATCGGAAGCTCCAGTGCTGAAAAGCAATAGCTGGTGTCAAGAACGTTTTTAGCCCATCACTACAGCTGGTGGAAATAAATAGAAACCGCGGGATGTCCAAACTATGACATAAGGTTATTTAGGTCTCATACCACTCCACGGAAGCGCGTTGGTTTAAACACACACACAGACATCCACAATGACAAAACGCTGGATGAATAGCAAACAAGTTGTACGTGTTTCTCAACAAAAGGATATCAACTGCAGTCAATAGCCAGATAACTCTTATTATTGGCTGAGAGGGGCTATCTTATCTATGTCTAGGTAAGCTACACCCCAGGGACTGGGCAGTTGTGATAAAGAATGCGTGGGCCAATAGGAAGCCTGTTGTCTGGCTGAGTGGGAGGAAACTGAGGATGCCACTGGAGACAGGAAGTCTTCAGGAAGTGAAAAAGCACTTTTTTGCAGTACACCTGAATGTCCCTGGCTAGAGATCCTTTAAAGCAGGGTCATGTTCATAATGTGAGCAGTGCTAAGTGAAAAACATTGCATCTCATTTCGTGTTTTTGGAAACAAAACCACGGTTATAATATATGTTTTTTTAACAACTGGTGTGTAGTCCATAATACTCAGATGCAATGTGATATCATTGGATCTCTGCAACTGCGAGACACCATTGATCCCTGATATCTCAGAGGTGATGTATAGTGCATGGAGGATATGTGGTGTGGAGACGTATATTTACCTGTCACTGGGAACTCAAGGGCACAGATGCAAGCTTCAACCCAGCCCCAGAGTGGTGCTGGAGTATTTTGGGTGAAAATGAGTTGTAAAAGTGACAAACTGCCCTCATTGCTCAGACGCAGAGCACAGGAGCCTACAGTACACTCGCAGCCAAACAGTTAATTGCTCGCCACATCCAGACCCAACAAAATGCTCATAAAGCATCACGAAAGAGACAAGTCCAAACCCCCTTCCCTCCCTCTTCTCCTTCGCTCCTCCTGCTAGTCTTCTGCCTCCATCAGTTCTCAATTTTCCAGCCCAAAAATATTATGTTGCCACTAGCAACAATTCAATACAATAACCAATCACATATGCCTTTTCAAACAATTCCATGACAAAGCACGTTACATAACAGTGGACGGTCTCATCTCAGTGTTGTTAGTATCTCTGGTCAGGATGTATTACAGACTGACAGATGACCACTGGGCTGGACCCTCCAATATCTCAGCTAGGTATTTGTGAATGAGTGTGTTGTGCAGGAAGCAGAATGGAGAGCCAATCACCATCAGCAGCATTAATGACTTCTGATTGGTCTCAAGTCTGAGGTTCGGCTCTCTGCTATCAACACTAATCGCAGCCTGTGGTTAAAACAGACCATAATACTATCCCCTCTCCACTGTCTCCATGGCCACCATCGGCATCAGGACCCCTCAACCCCCCCCCCCCCCCCCCCCCCCCCCCCCCCCCCCCCCCATTTCCTCCGCCAACTCCTAAGTACATTTATTTCATAATAACAAGACAGTGACAGCTCCCATCAGGCGGTGGCGCTCACCATGCAGGGCTGGTGTGCCGGGGCCGCTCCAGCGTTTGTTTTTCCTGTATCCGATTCCACCCCGGCGTCCCAACCTCCCTCCTCCCTCCCTCTACCTCACATTTTCCTATTAATAAAAAAATACATCTTTTAGAATGTCACAGACTTATCCACCCCAGTGCCCCTCCCCATGCAGTGGCGTGGGCTTCTGGTGTCACCGGCCTTGGTACAGGAGATGACACGCTATCTGGGTCACTTCTGTCAGAGTCCAAATGCCACTCAAGTGGTCTGACCTTTCGGATGGGCGATGCTGCGGCTCCAGCCTTCACCCCTTCCCATACCCACCTTAAACCGCCCCCACACACACACACACACACACAAACCAACCCACATTCCACCCCCCCTACAAACCAGTCCACCTTATACACCCCATGCCACAAACCAACCCACAACCCCCCTACCCCGCAAACCAACCCACGCCCTCGAAATACCAAACCGAACCCTTCTAACCCTCTCCAACACTCACAGGCCACATTCACTCCTGCTCCTCCTCTTCATCATTCACCCACGTCACTACAATTTACAGCAAAGGGAACAAATCAAAGCTGACAAGCATATAGAGCTAATGTAAACATGGCGTATCATGTACGGCCTATCAGCTTCAACCTGAACAATGTCAGGGACCTTAACGATATCTATTGAACCGAATTGGATCACATGGCAAATAAAAGAACTCCAAATATGTGCCTTGGATTTATTTAATGTCAAGGCCACACCTCAAGAACACACCATTTCACAATTGATCTCACTCGATTTAAAAGACACCGCAGTCACCACCTTTCAGATTTCAACCATAGTGTTCTCAGTGCAGATATTTTGGTTTCCACTAACTGGCAGTCAATGTTAACTGGAAGTGACTTGTGTTACCAGAAGAGCTTAAACCGATACCCGATGCTGCATATTTAAGGCTGTCACAGAAATTGTGGTATTTGAGTGGTCATCAGAGCGTCGGGTAGCCTAGCACTCATTTGAAATGCCGTCAGGTCAGGAATACTTTCTTGAGGGCGGCCCTCTGAAATTCGCTCCCAAATCCAAGGGTTGTCACCAGCTTGCTCTGGAAGTGCTGGACCAGTCGTTCCTGCTGAACACATCAAATCACATACCCTGTCACTAAGACCACACGGCCAATCAAATAACCAGTGGAGATCTTACTTTTCCCATAGTTCATTGTTCTTTAAACAACTAATTTTAATGAGTGGGCTGTTACCCCTGAAAAAATATGACAGGTAGAAAAAAACCAGCAACTACAGGAGGTGTATAGAGTGCTACAACTCCCAGGATGTTACTTGACCCATCTCCAAAACATGTTTGTAATCTGGAGTAGCTTAGTCCAGACTGAATTTAAGATTTATTTCCACAGGCAGTGGAAGTCTTCCTTTTGGGGAGAGCAGGCACAGACTTCCCTGGAAGAGCAGCTTGTTGCCTCGGGCAGATACAGACTAGGGCTCCCTCACCATAAATAACCAAGGACCGCTGAGGAAGTCTGTCTGGTGGTCCGAATATTTGCTGTGCTGGAATAAGAGAATCTCTGTCTCTAACTAACACCTTTACTGTTTCAGAAGCCTAACTGGCTGCATGTTGGGACAATTGAATTGACTGGATCGACAGACAGCGGTTTGGGAATCAAAGGTGACATCGGCACTAACAGCACAGTTCAACACTGTTAAATATACATAAAGTATTTTATTATCATAATGCCAAATTAACAGGTATTTTTAGATCATTGAAGGAGTTCATTGACAGAATTGAACTATCAACCAGCGTAGTAAGTCAGATGAATCTCACTCCTCCATTAGGGCTGGGCGATGTGGCCAGAAAATTATATCACAATATAAAATAGATACTGTTTCTATACGATATGCCTGACGATATATTGAAATATATATAGGACCTGCTGTCTCTTGATTAAATCAAAATGTAAAGTCTGCTGTATTAACAAATAAAAACAATACATACTAAAAATATTGATTGACCTTGTTATATTTCTGTTTAGAAGTTTCAGGTAAAACTGAACTACAAGCAATATGAAATACTCCTCATTTGTTAGACGTTTCTTTGTTTTCAGAACAAAACCAGCTTTAACCGCGATATGTCGAAATGTGATATTCTTCTCGATATTACTTTCAAAAACTCGATAACGCTAAATATTGAATTATCGCCCAGCCCTATCCTCCATCATATAGGAGAGAACCATGTGGTATGTTTCTATGGCTATGTCACACCAGATGACATTACCAACATAAACAAGCAGCACTGGTCCCTAGTGACCCTTCCAGACCATCCTTTTTTCAGAAATGTTTTACTGTCCCATTTTTGTGACTTGAACAATGAATATAAATAGAGACAGCAGATGAGACACAAAAGGCAAGTAAAACGAAAAATAAGACAAACTTCCACAAAATCACACGATGGAACCTTTTTCTATATTTGTTCTGCATAACGAACAACTGTCCAGTTGACGTCAGTGTGGAACCAAACTAAGCCTTTGATGTGGGTTTAAAAAAAGCGCTATTTCATTTAGCATTGTGTGCAGAAACTAATTTATAGGGGTTGACCCCAGCTCCTCTTTTGTGCAACAGCCATCTTGGAAAACAATGGCAGGAAGGCTTGAAACCTGAGAGGAACTGAATCTGCTGTTTACAGTTAATGTTTTTTCATTCTTTTTCGCAGCTCACTAAAATGTTCCCCCCTGTTCAGAAAACCTTGTTTTTGTGTCCGAGAGGAGCTGTAAAGTGATGTATAAGCATTCCGAGGCTTGGCAATAAGGCTGTTTAACTGGACACTTGGGGAAAGTTTTTTGTTTCTACTGGGACTAGAGACTAGAGCAGGGGTCTGTGGACCTGAATGAGGAAGCCAAGGCCAGTCGACCCAGCCACAAACCCCTACCCTCCTCATGGCAGGACCAGGCCTAAATAGGAGCCGGCTGAAGGTCAGAGGTTAAAGGGTAACAAATCATAAAACACTTTACTGGTAATCACCAGCCCCCATTACACAGACACACTTCACATTTTACTATTCTTACAGGGGACCCGAACCATACTTCCATTTCAATTCCTGTTTTCCCTATGGCTAACCATGTACATTTAGCAGGCGCTGACTCCGGGATTTGAACCAGCAATGCTTTAGGCTAAACCATAATCCTAACTCCAATAGTAAACCCAATCCCTAAACTGCACACAGCTCATCTTTTCATTGTGACTTGTGAAATGATAAGGTCAATTTGACCTTGTTTTAACATCCTTCTAAGGATTAGTCTTCAAAAGTAAGCACACTATCCACTGTAGCCTCTCAAGTCTGACTGACACAGACACTCCCCCCATGATTGGATGGACTTCCCCCATCAGGAGAGGAACAAAGTACTGGACCACAGTGGTCACCAATAAAGCCAGTGGAGGATAAGGACCAGTTCAGCAGTCTAAAGATGATTCGATTAGAAATTACTAGTTCAGAGATTACTAGATTAGAGATGACTAGATCGGAGATGACTAGAATAGAGACGACTAGAGTTTACTTGTTTAGAGATGACTAGAATAGAGTTGACTAGATTAGGCATGACTAGTTTAGATATTTCTAGATTAGAGATTACCATATTTGCAATGACTAGATTAAAGATGACTACATTAGAGATGACTAGTCTAGAGATGACTAGATTAGAGATAACTATATTAGAGATGACTAGATTAGAGATGACTAGATTAGAGATGACTAGATTAGAGATAACTACATTAGAGATGACTAGTCTAGAGATGACTAGATTAGAGATAACTATATTAGAGATGACTAGATTAGAGATGACTAGATTAGAGATTATTATATCAGAGATGACTAGATTAGAGATGACTAGTCTAGAGATGACTAGATTAGAGATAACTAGATTAGAGATGACTAGATTAGAGATGACTAGATTAGAGATGACTAGATTAGAGATTATTATATCAGAGATGACTAGATTAGAGATGACTAGTCTAGAGATGACTAGATTAGAGATAACTAGATTAGAGATGACTAGATTAGAGATGACTAGATTAGAGATGGCTATTTCAGAAATAAGTATTTCAGAGATAACTACAATAGAGATGACTACAGTTTACTAGTTTAGAGATGACTAGATTAGTCATCATATTAGTCATGCCTAGATTAGGGATGACTAGTTTGGAGATGACTAGATTAGGGATGACTAGTCTAGAGAAAACTAGATTAGAGATGACTAGATTAGAGAGGACTAGATTAGAGATTATTATATCAGAGATGACTAGATTAGAGATGACTAGTCTAGAGATGACTAGATTAGAGACAACTAGATTAGAGATGACTAGATTAGAGATGACTAGATTAGAGATAACTATATTAGAGATGACTATATTAGAGATGACTAGATTAGAGATAACTATATTAGAGATGACTAGATTAGAGATTACTAAAATGAAAGAGGAAGAGCAAGAGGGAGAAGATGTTGATTGATTTGTAGAGATCACATGGATCCTGCTCCTCATTGTAACTCTCATGTCCTGGTTTAAACGTTTATGCCATACTAGTGTGCTCATGAATAATTAATTAATATGTTTGTTATAAGGATTTTTTTAGGGTTGATGACATTCCAAAATATATTCTGTGATGCTCTTCATATCATTACTATTTTCAGTAAATAGATTCTGACTTTTTTCTATCATCATACGTTTTTCAGAGCATGTACTGTATTTGCCTTTAAAACATTATTTCACTTTATGCTGCTCGCACCAGAGGTTTACGAAGCGAGTTCAACATGCCCAGGATTTATTTCTGTTAGCTGGCTTCACTAAACCTAACAACCATCTGGATAAGAGATGTCACAATGGTGGTTATCAATGTTAAATCAACCCAGGTTTTCACAATCTAGCAATGAGCGTGTTCACATAAAAGGGGCGGTGCGTGCACCATATGACCAATCGCAGACATGGACAAATCTCCCAGAGCTGCATATTTCACTCAAGGTGACTAAAATATATTTTTTGAGACATTTGAAGAATATTAGCCTGCAAATATGATTCAGGCATTTGGAAACACACTTGATGATGCCAAAAGCAGGAAGGAAAGCTGGCAAAAAAAATGCATCAATATCACAGCCTCATTATTAAGGCACACAACTAGATCTGACTATAATTACAATTGTGTATTCCAATAAACCAATGTGTTACTTAGATGCATGCTGATGGCATGTAAGACCTTTTTTTGGTCTATCCTTTCGGTTGCAACACTAGCAGTGTTACACAGTCTTGAAAGCAAAAGAAAAATAGACAGGGTATGTGTAAATTAATCAACCGTAAAATACTGTGTAGTTCAACAAATGTAGGGCTACTGTTTGAGTAGTTAACTAAATAGTAAAATGTACTGTCTCTACAGTTAAAGGGGATACATTGATGTTGGTACTCCGCTCACCATAGCGCCTTTTACTCCACTGATGGTTTGCTTCTAAAGCTAAGCAGGGTCAGGCCTGGTTAGTCCCTGGAAGGGAGACCAATGCTGCTGGAAGTGGTGTTGGAGGTCCAGTAGGGGGCGCTCTTCCCTCTGGTCTAAAGACCTTCCCCAATGCCCCAAGGTAGTGATGGGGACATCTGCCCTGCATAGGGTGCAGTCTTTCAGATGGAACGTTAAACGGGTGTCCTGACTCTCTGTGGTCTTAAAAATACCATGGCACTTGTATTAAATCCGGTGTCATGGCCAAATTCCCAACCAGGCCTCACTTCAATCATGGCCATCTAATAATCCTTTTTCCTAGATTTCATATATAACTACTCACCTCTCCACCTAATAGCTGATGTGCGGTGAGCAGTCTGGCGCAAAATGGCTGCCGTACATCACCCAAGTCGGTGCTACACAATTGTGGTGGATGACGTGGGCTTTCCCCCTCACTTTGTAAAGCGCTTTGGGTTCCGTGAAAAGCGCTATATAAGTTGAACTAATTATTATCGTCAACCACAGCATACGTGAAATTACCTGGAGCAAACAAAAGCAATGCTATGCATACAGTCTGTGGAATTGTAAGCGCAAAACTTCAATAGGTCGCACTGGCAACATACGGCTCAAGAAGCTGACAAAGATACTTCAGTCCCTTCGCTGAGAATCGATATTGTTCATAAAGATACTCATCAGAGAAAGCCAATGGTGACGCCATTTTCAATCGAGAACTAATTGGTCAGTAGGCGGTGCCTTCATTCATGTAGATTCCTTATCATGACTATAATCAGCTCCAGAGCAGGTTAGGTTCACAGTGTAAGTTACTATGGCGATGTAACCTGGTAACATGTGAATCATTGTCGTGAAATTGAAAAACCAGGGTTAAACCTGAAGTTAGCTCGCTAACCCCAAATCTTGCTTCATAGTATAGGCCTCAGATCGCCTGGTGCAGATGTTCCTTCCATTAGGATGCTGTTGATGAAAAGTTCTGCTGCTGAAGAATACAAGACCCTGCTGATTAATGCTGAAGCCAGGCCAGAGACATCAGGTGTAAACACGGCCCTACTGCTGTGCAAGGTGCACATCTGGGGACTTGGAGCCCATGCGCTACATAAACACTCACAGGTGTCAAACCGGTTCCATGGAGGGTCTATTGCAGGCATTGACAACTCTGGCCACTTTGTGTTTTCATTGCAACTCTGTAATATGGGACTTGTGTAGACATGGTACACAAGGTGAGTGCATTTGAGGTAGAATAGAAAACCAGCAGGCTCTGGCCCTCTTAGGGTTAGAGTTGACTAACCCTGGTCCAGTGTATGCAGGTTTTTGCTTTGACCTTGTACCTGACGGATTAGGTCACTAATTGGTTGAGATCTCCCATCATCTGGCAGTCTAGGTTTGCCTGGTTTCAGTCCCTGAATCACTAGTCACACCCACTTTTTTTAATTTTCATTTAGGAAATTCAGGGTCTGGCTTCGATTCCATCAGTCTAACTTCACTTGTTCGCCTCACTGAATTAGCCAAACCTGACTGAGGGGGTTGGACAACGGTGTGACGCAATGAAACTGAGCTTGAGAGACAGAGAAAAGAGCAGCAGTGCTAAAAAAAGAAATGACGATAGCAAATAGCATAGATTTTGCTATTGCAGCTGTTTTAAAAAAAACTCAGAGAGTAACACCCCTCAAACCAAAGCAGGAAATCACGTTGAAGGCATTCATGAAATTTATTTAAGCGTAGGCCTAATTCTCGCCAAAATACAACCTAAGGTCTTTTTTTATGTACCCATGTCAAACATTCATTTAAAAACATTTGTTTAATTCAACGGAAATACCCCTTTTAAGATTTTCGGTCAAATCGCCTTTTGAATGGGAGTGATAGGGGCACTACTATGATAGCATTAAAATCGCTGTTTTTATGACACTGAGAAGGGTCGACACAACATGAAACTTTGCTCGAAGTATCACCAGGGGCTGTACCATAGATTGTATAAATCACTGGATATAAAAATGTGTGACATAACCCATTGGTTTGTGAAGATCTGATTTGGGTAATCCAATTTGCTGTTACGGGCGCAGACATCTTGGTTGCGGATGTGACTATTTTAGATGAGAGGGAGGAGTAAGCTAGCTAACTAACTGATATTAATTGGGATGCTAACGAAAAACAGTATCAAAACAAAATGTAACGTTACTTACCGGAAATATTTAACTGCCAACTCCTTTAAGTGTCTTGTCGTACAACCGAACGCAATAGCCACGCCCTAAATGCCCCTTTGGGTTATCGACAATTTTAAAATCAAAGAGACCATAATGACAAAAATGAACATCATGATAAATTGCAAAAGGCTTAAATCTAGCGATTGAGACCATATACTCATTACGAAAATAATTATTACCCCTGTAAATCAAGTATATTATGTCTCTCATTCTCATAGACTATTACAGAAAATAAGCTCTTTTGCAACCAGGAGTATCGCCCCCAGCTGGAATTCAGATAAACCTGCATTCTAAGGCCAGCATCATTTTCCAAACCAAATGCTCACCCTGTGGTCTGTACACATGAACTCGAACATTGAAAACATTGCTTGTGTACACAGAGTTTACTAAAAAGGAAGGTTTTGTACAAAAACTCGGGTACATAAAAAACAACCTTAGGTTGCATTTTGGCAAGACTTACGATTTAAAAACAGTCTGTAATGTGACGTTTGGTGAGTGACAATGCTGTCAACAGCTGTTAGGTAGTTTGTACACATTACATTAGCCAGTTGATGGTCGAGTCGCAATGACGTAAGAATTTTATGATTGGTTAGATAAGGACTAGGTCTTTTACAAAGCCCATCGTGGAAAACGGCTACCAAGGAAGTAACATCAGCCTGAATACTGGAGTGAAGCGGAAGGTAAAATTCAGTTCTGAATATCAGGCTAAGTCTAGGTCTTAATTGGGCACTAAAGAGAAAAAAACAAAAATCTGCATTCACTAGGCCCTCTGCGGAACCGGTTTGACACCTGTGTGTCATTGACGTACAAATAATTAATAATTCAGCTCAAGAAGTGAATTCCATTTATTTTGCAATCACAAAAGGCAAAACAGAAAACATCTATTACTCTTAAGCTATGTACAACTTTTCCAATTTCTGAAACTTTTTGAACAAGACAATGTTAATCTTATCAAAGTGACACATGATATATGAAAAAGACAACATCCTCAAAAACGGTACAGGTCAGAGAACTGTGTTTGCTCCCTCCAGAGTGTCTGAGCCTCCTCCAAGCCCCGCCCCCCTGACCTGC
Organism: Umbra pygmaea; assembly: GCA_016801145.1. NCBI lineage: Eukaryota > Metazoa > Chordata > Actinopteri > Esociformes > Umbridae > Umbra > Umbra pygmaea. The sequence continues at coordinate 25,729 of JACXGM010008164.1, forward strand.
CTATGGAGAGCAAAGGATCTTATGACGATGGCCAGCCTCCAATATGTGATAAGGACATGTCCTGGCTTCTCCAGTCCTCTTCCAGGGGCCTGACCAGAAACAGGATGGCCTGCCAGCTTTGTTGTCTCACCCAGGTATGAGGCTGACCCTGGGCTGACAGCGAGATGGAGGAAGGCAGGAGGCGCGGCTGGCGAATGAAGGTTCATCTGGAGTTCAGGGCAGATGTTTGCCTGGAGTCTCGTGCTGCAGGAAAGCTAAATTGCTTCCGGATCCACGTATCCACCTATGAACATTCCTCCTCTTCACCTCCCCCCTTGCCATTTCCACCCCTGCCCCCCCCCTCCCACCCCTTAGTCAGTGGAGGCTGAGGGTGATGATGTCCAATGGGAAGCAGTCTTTGAGCAGTATGCCTCGGTCTCGTTGGCTGTCCAGCTCTTCAATGAAACCATGCCAGTAGATGACCAGACCTGGGCCAAACCTACAGACGGAAAAAACAGGAAGGCAGTCGTCAACACAACAGTGTCAGCATGAGGAGGTTGTAAAGTAGCCTTCAGCTAGAATCACATCAAAACATACACTTATGGCTGTTGAGTTTGGCTTGGGGGAGCATGACAGTGAATTAAAGAGAGGAGGCAAGGGGAGGCCTGATTGAGATATAGGGAGAAGATAAGTGGTAGTGGCCCCTTTGATCTTGGTCCAGGAAACTTGTGCTGAATCAAACAAAAAGGCTGGCGTGCGATAAGATCCCACTGACATCGTGATATACACACCGGATTCCCTCACAATGGCACTGAAATACCAATCACCATAGCAGCAAGAAAGCCAGCCCCTGAAATCTTTCTGTCTTACAGTGCACAATTACTTCGCAATGATGTCAAGCTTTCACCTATTTTCTTTTTCTTCTCAATTCCCTTAAGTCAAGGTAGTTGTGAACTCATTTCATTATTATAGCAACGTTCAATTTGCTCAGGAGATTCAAATATCAGGATGTGTCATCAGTGACGTACCGGCCAAGATGTTGGTCAGTAGATGAGGTACGGAAAGCTCGGCCCTGCTCACCTTCTTATGCCTGGGGTGACGCAGTTCCAATATTTATTTGAACCTTGCGATCATGACCGGCTATGGAACACCCCTATTTTTAACTTCTAACATTAAATATTTACAATGCACTACTTAGGGAGCAAACTGAACACCAATGTTCAGTCAACCTGTAGTTCTGTTCGCTAGCTAAGCTAATCCAGCAGTTTCCAGCTGTTCACTTACATCCATCTCTTTCCAGACCGTGGCAAGATCAACAGCAACTTTGCCTTGGCGCACACTGTTCCATAGCACTAGAAACAACAATAACGCACCAAGCAGCCGAGGAAAAAGTCAAGTTTAGACATTATTTAAATATTATTTTTTTCTTCACTTATTTCTCTCTGCAGCTTTCTGTTTAATTGGCCCCATCATATTTCGGGAGCCGCATTGAAGATGCTCAGAAGCGGTTAAAATTGTGGTTTTGCTAGAGAAGCACTGCGCTATTTTACTGCTTCCCCTGACATGGGATAAATCATCTTTCAAGCTATTTATTACACCCCAAAGATGTGCTGGTGTCCCCCTCAGTGAAGTGCAGATCATACCTATTCTTTGAACTTTAGCTGCCATGCATAAAGTCATGTCACAGTTGAACCTTTGAGTCGGGGAAAGCAACCCCCTTTACACACAAAAAACAGACTGGGAGTGAACAGACTGTCTGGTTCCTGACACTCTATCCTTAGACAGTACAGGTTATTGTGGGGCTGCATAGAAACAGGAAGGGTAGCCCAAAGGCAAAGTTCATAAAACCTTCATAACGTTGGGAGGTTGTGATTAACCATCAATCACACCTATCAGAAAGACCGGCCTCAGGGTAATACAAACAAGGATAGGAACATTGAGAATGCTTACATATGTGTATGTGGTTATTCTGTCTCGGTGGGATTTGGGGGTCCTCTAAATTCTGGTTCTATATGACATGCTCACGTTGACACTATAACACCATTGAGAGGTTTTACAACACCAATGGTTTCATGTTTTTGATAGAAATTCAACAAGGTGCCATTACATTGATTAGAATATGCAGTATGTCCAATACATTCCTATTGTAGCAATTGTCTATCACTGTTGGAAATGACTGATTGATAACTAATTATTCACATACAGCAGCAAAGCCACATTTTCAGCAGGAATTAATTCAGTGTTCTAACGACGAAACATTTAGCTCATACATAGTTAAATATGTTTTGCTTATCATTTCTGATCAATTTAATGCTACCATGGTGAACGAAGGTATCAATTTATATCAAAACCCATGTAAACACCTAGGTGTTCTAAAACCTTTGACCATTAGTGTATATATTTGTAATGATGAAATAACCTCCTGATTGACTTCTAAACTGCGTGACATCTACGTATGTAGATGTAAAAATGTACACCGTGCAGTGGTATTCACGTGTCATGACATAAGCCTATGCATTGCTCTTTAGCTAAATTTATTTACACGTTCAAAGAGATCCCTGGTAACCACCTGACATGCACAACACAAACACACACCGACACACACACTCCCTCTTCCTGTACCAGGCACTAAAAGCAGTACATGGTCCCGCACCCCCGTGTTGCATTCTCAGTTTTACTGAGTGTGATTTAGTGCCTGTATCTGTGAGCGAATCACCGGGCCAAAGCTAACAGCCCCAGAGAAAGCCCACAGACGCACACTGCAAGTTCACTGCAAAGTCACACACATAGCTGCACCATAGTTCAGCCTAAAGTCACACACAGCTCCAGCGTGTTATAGCCTCTACCCTCAGCCTGCACAGGCCAGGGCTCAAACCCTCTATTCCCTTCAGATCCTAAGCAGCTAGGGCACGGGCTGCACCACAATTCTTTTTATGGAAATGTTATGGAAACAAAACCTAAACATTTACATTAGATGACTTTGGAGAAGGGGCTATGCTCGTCTTTCATCAAGCCGCAGTACTGAATGTACTCCTGGCTATGCGTGGGGGGGGGGGGTGATGGAGGACAGCGGGGGAAACGCTGCGTAGAAAAGGGGAAAGGCAACCTTCTGAAAAAGGTTAAAACTGTACATCAACAGATAAGCCGAACAGCACAGTACCATATATCAAGGCCCTGGCTTGTCACGGGAGGCCAGGCGCAAATTGAAACAAGCAAAATTATAAACACAGGAGAAACCATGTCACCAAAAAGGGAAGAAAAGAAATGGGCTTTGAGAATAAGGGTCAAGACAAGTGAGGACCTTATGGTAAAACATAAGCAAGGCCTAGAACAATAACAGTGGTGTTGATGGAGGCTAGGTGCCAAGGTGAGCTAAAGGTCAAGGGTCATTCGGGGGGGTGAGGTTAAGCAAGTAAAGGTGGTGACCATAGAAGGTGGCTAGATATTTTCAATGGACATAGCAAATAGAAACAGACATCAAATTCAGGTACATCAGGTGGGCTGAGATTTTATTTTAGTACATAAAATAAAAATATCACAGAGTTTATTACAGCTCTGCACTGTGTTTATAATATTAATTCAAATATTAATTTAAATTAAAGCTTTGACTGTAATTTGAAGGTTCTTTAGAATGGGCTATAGTGGTTAGAGTGTCTGGTAATGAATTATAAACCCATTTGTGGCTCAGTTTTTTCAGTAATTGTGGTTTATTATGGGGTCTAGCTATCTCCTTAACCTAGCGGGTGCACATTATCTGCCACTCATGGGAAAGTCGCAGATCTTCCAATAAACACCTAAGTGTGTAACGAGTTGGTGAAATTGTTTGTGAAATGTAGCTAATTTCCGAGTGGGTCCGCTTGGCTTGACGAGTCGGCAGGGGAGGAGATTGGGGCTGCCAGGCGCTTTTTGTGGTTAGCGCTAATGAGCGGGTGGTGTGGCTTCTCTTAAAGCAGGTGCCATGCTGCTTATAAAGGCAGCTTAATGAGAGCACGGCACTCAGGAACAAAAAAAAGAGACCTAAATCGAGACACAGAATTAACTATTCGTTCTCCTGCCGTACAGCCCCCCTCCAAAAGGCACGCAGGCAGACA
>JACXGM010008165.1:0-29378 GCA_016801145.1 Umbra pygmaea
TCTAGTGACGACGCTATAAAAGCTTGTTGCAGTGCTTGCGTCACGCCCTTATCCCTCCTACCAGTTCCTATGGCCACTTGACCAGTGCGAATGCAAAGAGCAGAACCGGTTTTGGGGGAGAGTAGTTAGTAGAACTGTTTAGAAGTGGACCGTTCCTATAACTACGTTCCTGTAACTACTTGGTCGGAAAGCGGCTTATGTCCTGTAATGCTGACACAGAAGTTCTTCCACCATGACTTGAAACCTGTGTTAAGGCCACTGTCTGGGGGGAAACAAATTGTCAGAAATGCGTTGTTTAAACTATGTTTCTGGCAAATTGGAGGACAATATGATAGGGCAGATAACCAAAGGGAGATGGAGAATTAAGATGGCTACTCCTGCAGCCTGGCATACTGGTTTGGACCGGATCAGGCTCTTGTGTCTCTCCCACGCTCTTTTATCCTCTTTCTGTTAGTTTATAGGGTGAAGGGAGAGACAGACTTGAAGAAGTTAGAAATAAAATCTACTTCCACGCCCTTAACCCCTTATGACCTCACACATAAAAAGAGGAAATGAATATCTCTCTCAGCTGATTAGATAGCTGATGTCTGAAATTTGTCTGTGGTAAAGCAAAGATGCTTTTGCTGGGGTTGGGTACATTTTAAAATGCAGTGTATTATCAGTTTATATTATGTTTTGCTGTGGAGTGTGTGAGGGTTGGATGTTAATATGCAGATGACTTTGTTTATTTGATACATTCACCAAGGAGTGTCTTGTAAAACAAGTTTTTTTTTTCATGACTACGCTATAATACTATTACGAAATGTTCCTGACCAGATATCCTCTTCACCAGAGAGATCCCACAGCATTAGCAAAGCACATTGAAATGGCCCATGTAAGGTGTCTTTACATTGAAATGGCACATGTCAGGTGTCTTTATATTAAAATTTCCCATGCAGTGTCCGCGTGGCGTAGTGGGCTAAGTCGCTGCATTGCGTGACAGTCTACATCGTTGTAGTCACGGGTTTGAGTCTGACTGAGTTCTGACTTTCCCCGGGCCCCCTGCACGAGGCAGCGCAAATTGGCAGAGCGCTGCCTGGGATTTGGGTTAGATAAATCAGATGATCTATCCTGCCCCGTCGCACTCCAGCGACACCTTGTGTCCAGATTGGGTGCCTGTGGGTTTAATCGTGGAAGTATAGTTGGTGAACGTAATCATCCCGTGCATGGTCTGACTAAAGGCTTCCGTGTTGGATTCGCAGTGCAAAAATAATAGGCGACTAGGGGGACATGTGGTTGGATGAACCATGTGTGTGCCCTTTTCCATTCCACAGATCTGTGCAGGGAGTTGTGAAGCTGCTGACGGGGCAGGATTAAGGCAGGAGAGTGAATTGGGAGGGAAAAAAAAGAGGGGAAAAAAAATAAAACAAGGCCATGTCCCATGTAAGGCTTTACATTGAAATGTCCTATGTTGTGCAAAAAAAATTGCATGTTGTGCAAAAAAAATTAAGTAAAAGAAAGATAAACTTGAAATGTGCTGGTCCAAGTTACCACACATACATGTACACGTGCAAGACTACATGAATGTAAATTAAACTAAAAACAATTTTGGTCTCACGTCTGCTCTTTGTAACTCACTCCTTTTAAAGCTGTGAGTTGTAAAATAAGCTATGTGAACATTTTCTAAAAGCAATAAAAATATTGACAGGAAAGTATTTTTTGACACTTAGCCACATTCACTATATTGGCAAACTGTCCTGTTTCCTATGCAAATGGTTCAAATAAAGACTGCAGTAAAAATAGACCTTAAGTACATTGAGGAACATGGATTCATTTGGAATCCGTTTAAAGTTATGATTCAGATTGATGTTCACATGGATTTCCCCACCCCCTAAAAAATGTGTTAATTCTGGGCTGTATGTAAGAACACTAGTGGTGATTTGGTAACTAAGGACTGTTAGACGAATGTAGAGCTGGATATGACGATGTGAGTGCTTTCTGGTGAAACACTTGTATGGACTATAAGGCTTGAAGAAAGTAGAAAGATGGAAGGTTGTTCCACTCGCAGTGTTGTCTCTAATTACTGAACAACATTTTAAAGACCAAGGTTCTCAAATCCTCCCTTACAATGCTAGGATACCTGGGCGGGCCCTGACATGTAATTGACTTCCCGTTGCAGGGAAACATAAAAGCCGTTCCCTCACGCAAACACACACAAAATCCCTAATTTGGCAATATATTTGTGCAGTGAATGTTGTAGTAAAGCTGTGGCAATATAATGGTCTTCACCTGTGGAAATGTAAATGTAATTACAATTTGCCTATTTTCCTCTCAATTGATAGGTGAACCATCATGATCCCCATCACAGAGCTTCGGTATTTTGCTGACACCCAGCCGGCGTACCGCATCTTGAAGCCGTGGTGGGACGTCTTCACTGACTACATCTCCATCGTCATGCTCATGATTGCGGTGTTCGGTGGCACGCTGCAGGTTACGCAGGACAAGATGATCTGCCTGCCCTGCAAGTGGGTGGTGAAAGACACCTGCGGGAACCTCAATGACACCATCCAAGACCCCTTCGGACCCGAACCCAAAGGCATCCAGTACGACCTTGACCGGCACCAGTACAACTACATCGATGCAGTCTGCTATGAGAACAAGCTGCACTGGTTCGCCAAGTACTTCCCCTACCTAGTGCTGTTGCACACCCTTATATTTCTGGCCTGTAGTAACTTCTGGTTTAAGTTTCCACGGACCAGCTCCAAACTGGAGCACTTTGTGTCCATCCTGCTCAAGTGTTTTGACTCTCCCTGGACCACGAGGGCTCTATCTGAGACTGTAGTGGAGGAGAGTGATCCCAAGCCCCAAGGGAAGATGAACAGTTTTGTGGACAAAAAGACGTCTAGCGTCAGCGAAGACGTGGAGGCCAGCGTGCCAATGCTCCAAAGAACAAAGTCCCTAATTGAGCAGGGCATCGTGGATCGCTCGGATACCGGTGTGCTGGACAAAAAGGAAGGCGAGCAGGCCAAAGCTCTGTTCGAAAAGGTCAAAAAGTTCAGGGTTCACGTTGAAGAAGGGGACATCGTCTACCGGCTCTACATCCGCCAGACCATCATCAAAGTCATCAAGTTCATCCTGATCATCTCCTACACAGCCTACTATGTGCGGTATATTAAGTTCAATGTAATTTGCAAGGTGGATGTAGAAAGGCTGACTGGCTACAGGATGTACCACTGTGCTCACCCCCTGGCTACACTCTTCAAGATCCTAGCCTGTTTTTACATCAGCCTGGTGGGAATGTATGGGCTCATTTGTATGTACACCCTATGCTGGATGGTCAGCCGCTCCCTTAAGTGCTATTCTTTTGAGTCAATCCGCGAGGAGAGCCGTTACAGCGACATTCCTGACGTGAAGAATGACTTTGCCTTCATGCTGCACATGATCGACCAGTATGACCCGCTATACTCCAAACGCTTCGCCGTCTTCCTGTCGGAGGTGAGCGAGAACAAACTGCGCCAGCTGAACCTTAACAACGAGTGGACGCTGGAGAAGCTGCGGCAACGCATCACAAAAAACTCCCAGGAGAAACTGGAGCTGCACTTGTTCATGCTAAGCGGTATCCCTGAAACGGTGTTCGACCTCCTAGAACTGGAGGTGCTAAAACTTGAACTTATACCCGATGTCACAATCCCACCTATCATTGCCCAGCTGGCTAATCTGAGAGAGCTGTGGCTCTACCATACACCTGCTAAAATAGAGGCTCCAGCTTTGGCTTTCCTGAGGGAGAATCTGAAGTCTCTCCACATCAAGTTCACCGACATTAAGGAGATCCCTTTGTGGATCTACAGCTTGAAGAACCTCAGCGAGCTGCATCTCACAGGGAACTTGAGCGCAGACAACAACCGATTCATTGTAATTGATGGGCTACGGGAGCTCAAGAGGCTCAAAGTGCTCCGTCTAAAGAGCAACCTGACCAAGCTGCCTCAGGTGGTGACCGATGTGGGGGTACATCTCCAGAAGCTGTCCATCAACAACGAGGGCACCAAGCTGATGGTGCTCAACAGCTTGAAGAAGATGGTGAATCTGACTGAACTAGAGCTGGTACGCTGTGACTTGGAGCGCATACCGCATTCCATCTTCAGCCTGCACAACTTGCAGGAAATTGACCTGAAAGACAACAACCTTAAGACTATTGAGGAGATCATAAGCTTCCAGCATTTGCACCGGCTGGTGTGCCTGAAGCTATGGTACAACCAGATTGCCTACATTCCCATCCAGGTCGGCACTTTGACCAACTTGGAGAGGCTCTACCTGAACCGCAACAAGATTGAGAAGATTCCGGGGCAACTCTTCTTCTGCCGCAAACTGCGCTATTTGGATCTGAGTCATAATAACCTGACCAGTATACACGCAGATGTGGGCTTCCTCCAGAACCTACAGTACTTCGCCGTGACTGCAAACAGAGTGAGTGATGATCTAGTATTTGAGTGTCTTATACACATTGCTAGATGATTAAATATTTGGTATCATAATATTTTTTATGTCTTCTTTCTTCAACCCAAACTTAAAACAATTCCTGTAATAGAATCTTCAAGTATTGTTATAAACAATAATGGAATGAGGAAAACCAGCACAGACTGTGGTTTAATAACAGAGTATATTTAAAATTTAAATATATATTTGAACTTGTGGAGATGAAAGAAAATAATAAATCATGGAACAAAAACTTCTAAAATGGGGGTCTGTGTGGTGTAGTGGGTTAAGTCGCTGCCTTGCAGGACAAACTATGTGATGGTAGTCAGTGTGTAACTGTGGCTTCACTGACCTTACCCGGTTCTCCAGCACGAGAATTTGGGATAGATACGTCGGATTATCTACCTTGCCAAGTCGCTCTCCAGTGACTCCTTGCATGGAGATCGGGCACCTGTAAATTCATTCCCGGTAGTATAGTTTGTGAGTGTCAATCATCCCTTGTAATCTACCTAAAGGCTTCCATGTTGGATGAGAAGTGCGAAAAGAATCGGCCGGCTCGGCAACGTGGTTGATGAACCTTACTGTCACCATCATCTGTTGAGGTAGGGTTGAGGTAGGGTTGCGTATCTGCCAACATGGCAGTGTTTGTGGGAGAAATTGGACAAGCCCAATTGGGAGGGGAGAAACTGAGGAAAATAGTAGTGATTTCCATGAGCACACCAGCAGTTGTATTTCAGTTGTAAAATGATGAAGAAACACAGCTGGCTGCAGATAACAACGTGGTGTCTCTGGGTTGATTGTCACCACAACTGTTTTGGTACTGTTTTTTTTCGTAGGAACTCAAGATAAGTGCAAGTCAAAATTCCTAAGGAATTTGTTTTTAGCATAGTCAAGCTCCTCTAAACCATTTTGCCACTCTGAGCTGATTGTATTGCATTCATATTCAAGTAAATTAACTGGCACTCTTATCCAGCACAATGTACAGTAGTGAGTGGATATCTTTTTATTTTATTTTTCATTTTGGTCTCGTGGGAAATCACCCCAGCACCCTGGAGTTGCAAGTGCATTTTGAACTGGACACTCACTTTCCTTTTGTTACAGTGGGTTGGAAAATGTCTATCATGTATACAGTGGGTTGGAAAGTGTCTATCAAATAATATACATGAGCAAGCAAGTCTACATTAGAATACCTTTAGACACATTTTAGAATGACAAAGTACATTGGTTCCCAAATAGGACTAATAGGAAATTGAACATCAGTGGTACTTCACTGGCAGTCCAGGTAAAGGGACAGTAACTGAAAGAGGTTTGGAACCACTGGCATAGTCAATGGACAAACCTAAACATAATTAACATGAATGAAATGAATGAATTAACATGAATGAAATGAAATAAGTAGGTCATACTTAAAAAAACATGAATGAAATGAAATGCGTAGGTCATACTTAAAAAACATAAATGAAATGCGTAGGTCATACTTAAAAAACATAAATGAAATGCGTAGGTCATACTTAAAAAACATAAATGAAATGCGTAGGTCATACTTAAAAAACATAAATGAAATGCGTAGGTCATACTTAAAAAACATAAATGAAATGCGTAAGTCATACTTAAAAAAACATGAATGAAATGAAATGCGTAGGTCATACTTAAAAAACATAAATGAAATGCGTAGGTCATACTTAAAAAACATAAATGAAATGCGTAGGTCATACTTAAAAAACATAAATGAAATGCGTAGGTCATACTTAAAAAAACATGAATGAAATGAAATGCGTAGGTCATACTTAAAAAACATAAATTTAATGAGTAGGTCATACTTAAAAAACAACTGTTTCTGAGTGAAAGCATGATAGTGGGACAACATTTTTTCAGAGCAATGGCTGTGAGCAGTGGCTGTCTGATCGATCACTACTATGTTTGGTTGCAGTCGTTATTGACAGGTCATTTCCGTAGTAAATTTACCAACTGAGGTATTGATTTATTGTTAGGTTTCGGTTGACCGTCAGAGCTTTAATTAATGAGAATATGCAAAAATAGAGAAAATTAGATTGGTTTCAAAATACTTTTTTACCACACTTTGGCCCTGTATTTTAATTATTCATACGGACCTTAGCGTTAATCATTATCAGTGACGTGCAAACTTTCGATCCACATATTCACTGCCACTCAGTAAGCTGATAGAAGAGGTTAATGTGTCTTGTACATAAAGCTTCATGGACATGCTGTTACATAGAATTATCTCCAGGCTATTTACAGGTCCTTCTCAAGAAATTAGCATATTGTGATAAAGTTCATTATTTTCCATAATGTAATGATAAAAATTAAACTTTCATATATTTTAGATTCATTGCACACCAACTGAAATATTTAAGGTCATTTATTGTTTTAATACTGATGATTTTGGCATACAGCTCATGAAAACCCCAAATTCCTGCCAGGTCGTGTTGGCACAGATCTTGTAAGACAGTGGTATGGAAAAAAAAAACGAAAAATAATTTTAACACATGGACTTTTTGTTTTTGCGTGGTCCAAATTTTTACACCATCAAATGCTGGGCCAGTGCATTACCTTTGAGTGAAACTCTCCATTCAACCAATTGACTTATTTAGACATGAATTTCACACTGATAAATCCTGAGGGTTTGCAAGGAATTCTGGGAATTTATTTAACATTCTGTACTGGTGGAATTATGCTGTGTGGGATGAAATAGTTTGTGGAAACAATATGATTGTTGTGTTTTAACGGCACAGCCTTGTTCCACACTGTGATTGGGCCTTAAGACAGGGTGGTTTACGACTCCAAATAGACCGGTTTACTAGGAACCCCTCTGTGAAATGTTTCTTTTATGCCCTTCTTTACTTAGCTGTTAACACATTATCGACCCAAATGAAATGTGAAATTTCTGGACGTTCTGCCCATGTTGACTCGGATGAGGATCTGATGCTCTCAGCTGGATGCCAGTGTTCTGAAGTAGTCTATATTTTTTTGTTTTCTCTCGAAGATGAATGCCTAAGTAGCTCCAGGCCCTTTATTGCATCTTGCATCTTCAGTGCATATGAGGCTAGGAGAAACATTTGTCACAAGGCCATTATCTTCACCGTGAATCAATATGCTATGGTAATTATCAGCTTAATTGGACTATATCTCGACAGTTAACTGAACTATTAATAGTAGGTGTTCTGGTTTGTGTGGGCAGAAGTATACAGCAAGTCACTATAAAATATAAGCCTGTCATAGAGCCCTAAGCTCCGAACTCTGGAAACACATTCCACCCTGGCGATGACGGTCTGAGCCCAAGGTGGGCCAACTGAGTCCTCTCTGTCTCCCTAGCCTCTGCGTCTTTCTGTCCTGATAATAAAAATTATAAAAATCTAATTTAAATATTAACCTGTATGTACCCTACAATGTGAATGGCTGTACCAAAGTATTAGGACTTCTGTTAAGATTTATTACGGCCAGAACGCTGTACCTCATAATAACTATACAGGGATTTAAAATTGTCGGTCTTGAGATCAAGCCTGTTTCTGATTGGCTCCCTGGTGTGAGGGTTGTGTGTTTTGTTTCTGATTGGCTTGAAGTCCTGTTGGCGTGCGTGTGCGTGCGTGCGTGCGTGCGTGTGTGTGTGTGTGTGTGTGAGACAGCTTTTTACTGGGTAACTACGGCGGGAACAGTATGTACTAAAATTCCCTTGTTCTCCCTCACTTTGCCAATTATGCTCTTACGGTAGACCTTTCAAAGCCTGAAGGAAGAAAATACCCTTCAGACAACAACTTATTCATTGTAACTACGGGAGCTCAAGAGGCTCAAAGAACAAGCAGCCAAACTACCCTTGTATTAAACCAGACACTAGTGTAATCATCCACAAATGCAATGTTAATCTTTTTAAAATTAGAAACAGAGAATCTTTACATTTTTCCTATTGTAACATTTATCTTGTTTGTTCTTTTTGTCCTGTCAGATCGAATCCCTCCCTCCAGAGCTGTTCCAGTGTAAGAAACTACGCTCCCTGAACTTGGGGAGCAACTGCCTGCAGTCTCTCCCGTCGCGCTTCGGCGAGCTCACGGGCCTGACCCAGCTCGAGCTACGGGGCAACCGTCTGGAGTGCCTGCCCGTCGAGCTGGGGGAGTGCAGACTGCTGAAGAGGAGTGGCCTAGTGGTGGAGGAGGAGCTATTCAAGACCCTGCCCACAGAGGTCAAAGAGCAGCTGTGGAGGGCCGACAAGGAGCCTGTCTGAGGAGCGCGACCAGACAGCCTAGAGACGGAAGGGTAAAGGAAGCGATGGTGCTGCCCCCAAACCCACCTCTGAGGACATCCTCCAGTTTCTCCCTCCACCAGCCTCCACTGGAATGGGGAAGAATATAGAAGTTAGTGGTGCTCATATTTCTGATGCGCAGCCTGAGGAAGGTGGCTGGTTGGTGGGTGTCCTGGTGGAATTGATGTTATTCACAGGTTCTCATCCTCTCCTTGCCAACTTTGTGCCACTCTCGTTTTAGTTACATGTTTTCCGGGTATTTCCCCCTTTTTATTTAAATGTCAGGATGGGCAAAGTAGATTTTTGTCAAATGCTAATGCGGAAAGGATGAAAAGTTGAACATTTCAGAGATTGAGGCACTTTTTTGTACATATAGTTGTCGGAGTCCAGACAGAGGCTACAGAAGGGGTTAAAAAAACCTGACTGTACCCCCTGAAAGTACACACAGATGAACTCCTACAACCCCTACCAAAATATATATTTTCTCATCCACCTATCCGATACACTGCTGGAAAGCCAGCAGTCAACAGAATGGTTTGCTCTGTTTTTCTCAAAGTAAACGGTCTACCAGTGCCAGTCGCATGTGTTTATCCAAACGCAGCAAGGAGGACGCAGGATCTGACTGGTTAAAGTAAAACACTAAGGAAGCCAAACATGGGCCTAATTCGTTAGTGCCAAATGGATCAAAATGGACATAAACATTGATGGATTATCTTCATTTATCCAATAAAAAACACTTTCTGTTTTCTGAAAACATGTAAAATGTTTGATACCGTGTGCCCGATTGAAACAGACCAGGTGTTTGCACACCAAAACAGGGACTGGATATGGTATTAGCTTAAACAGTACAATCTATTTAGCAAGAGACAATTTTAAAGAATTGTACTTACAAAGTATTTAAAAAGGAATCGCCACTGATTGAAATGTCTTCAAGTCCAGCCAGGCAAATCTAGGTAACAATATGGCCTGAGATTTTTAGGTGTTTATAGCTATTCATCTTATATTATTAGTACTGCTCTTAACTGTTCAAAGTTATGTTACACAGTGAAAGACACCTCATTTTGGAGGAAAGTAAACTGAAATGATCTTTTTGTTCATTTTTTATGTAATAACTACATACTTCCTGTTTTGCATGGTTACCAATCTAAACAGCCTCGCTGGGAGTTTTTAATGAATACAGCTCTGTTCTAAAAGAGGTCTCTGTATCGGATATGGGAGGCCAGCAGTACGGTCAGAAAGGCTTCAGCAATGCTTGGTGAGTTGGAGGGTGTGGAAAAAATTAGCAACCTTTCCGGAAGGAAAGCCTGGCAGGTCCAGACATGTTGGCATTTTCAATACAGGCATACTGTAATGTTATGTTATGTTCTCCTCTGACAGGTAATCTCACAGTATTCTTCTCTGAAAACGAATTAAACTCTTTTAGAACTGCCCACACCACACAATGAATGGAATTAGACAGAGTCTGCTTAAACACGTGCAGATAGTGTGATAGTGTGCAAATAGTGTTCAAACACGGTTTAAATTAACCTAATTTAATAGGTGAATAGGAACCAAAGTTTAAACCTGGTGTTAAATCTCACTGCAGCTTTAATACAGCTTTGGCATGGATGAGTTAGTTTTGACTGAATCTAGTGGAACTGGATAATATTCATTTAGGAAAAAGGCATGGGGGTGTGGTATATTGCCAATATACCACAGGTAAAATTATGTTTTTAGGAACAATACATAGTTGTGGTATATTGAAATTATACCATAAACACCAGAGATGGCTTATTGCTATTATAAACCAGTTACCAACTTAGAGAGATTGATTGTGGCCTCATACAGCCTTTCACCAATCATCATTCAGGATTCAAAACTATTTATAATTCCGAATATATTGCTGCCATATCCTGTTGAATGTAATTTCCGTAATTCTTAACAGTCTTATCTACCCTTGATTAAGGCTGTCATTGTTTTTAGGTAAGGTAATGGTTACACATTAAACGTTCTGTTTAACTCTGTGAATACTTTTTTACACAGAATTGTGAAATGAACTGTTTGTAATCCATCTGCCTTATACTACTTTATGTGCTGTTCATGATGCTCACCTGAGTAAAAAAGAATCTGTTTTCGTGCAGACATTTAAAATACATTAGTTGAACACTAACTTTCCAACAAGTGACCAGATTACAGCCATCACTACTTAGAGAGTAAATGTAGTATTTCCTCTAGCCTTTGAGTTCCTTCCAGTCTGTAAATATGATTTTTCTTCTTCTCTCCTCCCGATTTGTCATGTCCAATTTTCCCTCTTAGGCGCGAGATGGTCGAAGGTCAATCACATGCTTCCTCCAAGCACATCGTCAAACCGTCCGATTCTTATCACACTGCTTGCTTTCACAGAAGCCTTAAGTCAGTACATAAACGGGGGATTACATGCGTCAATTATCTAACCAAATTCACAGGGACCTGAACCTGTGTGAAGGGAGTTGCTCAAGAGCGACGGTAATTGGGTAATTGTGCCCGACTATTTAACCATCTACCCTGGGTTGCATTGTACTCCTCTTCTGGCAGACCCATAACCAGAACGGCCATGATTCTAATCTGATCTTGTATCAGTTCTCAAGGTCAATCTGTACTGTGCCTAGCTCTATCTGTATGGCACCATGCCAGCACTTTAGGTAGGTAGCTATGTTATGCTAACAAAGGTTAATGCACGTTATGTTTGTTTCTCCCACCTCAACATCTCCCTTCCCTTGCCTTTAATTTCACATACACATTCACTCCTGTGCTACCACACACACACACACACGAACGCAGTATTTTTAACATGATGCTTCTGCAGATTTACTGATTTCTGTTTTGTAATGTAAGGAAGAGGTGGTTAATGTGTAGTGGATCCATCAAAATGAACATTTGACATGTCAGCCATTTGTCATCATCATGTACATTATATGTTACATGTTTAGGGGCAAAGTTTCTCAATTAATTCCTTGATAATATCTTAACATTTTGCATAAGCACAGCCAAAAAACCTAGTATAAAAGTGTTTGTGGCACCCTCTGATATTTATGATTCAATTTCAAAAGTAAAATCGTACATATTTCAGTCAGCCAATGAGCTCAGTTGGTTCAAGTGCGTATCTTTCTCAGTTGCAAACTTTAATTTTGTTCAAACTGGAACAGAGCTGACTGCCTTAAGCTTAGGTTGTCAGACAGCCAGAGACAGCATTGGGCCAGTATTGGTGAAAAATATGTTTTTTTGTCCATGAGCAAGGAACCTAATGCAAACTGCTTGAATTGGTGAAAACGATGTTGTGCCCTTGAGCAAGGAACTTGACGCTAATTGCTCCTGTAAGTCGCTCACTATATCTGAATAACAGTGTCTGCCAAATGATCTAAATGTATAATAATAGCGAAAGCCTATCTACAGTGGGCTTCAAAATTACCGACACCCCTGACTGGCAATGCAAAAGCAATACTGTAAAAAAATTACAATTATAGAGATATACTGACAAGTGAGAAATACTGTACTTTATTAATGTGTCAATGGAACTTACCAAAATAATTTATTGATTAAATTAAAAATGAATGTCCTCCAAATCAAGGTTTCACAATCAATGGCACCATTAAAGGTTATTGTAAATAACATCTACCTAAATTAAACCAGAAATTAATTTTTACTTATTTAAGTTAATCTAAATTTTAAGGATTTATAATGAGCCATTACATCACTTCCTGTTCCACTAGTGTATAAAAGTGAGGTAACACACATGCTATATCCCTTTGTTATCCAACACCATGAATAAAACAAAAGAACTGTCAGGCAGTTAAAAAGAGAGATGGTTGTAGACCATAAATGTGGTAAATTATAGAAAAATAGTAAGATATGGAACAGTTAAACTCTACGGGTAAAGAACGCAAAGGCATTTTGACCCCAGGATAGGGAGGAATCTCGGGGTCACCATGTTTCAAGAAGCATTATAGGATGCCACCTCCAAAACCACAGCCTCTTTGGAAGGGTTGCCAGAAAAATACGTTTCTGACCACAAGACACAGACACAAGCACTTGGAATTTGCCAAATGTCATTTACATTATGACTGGAAGACGGTGCTTCGGTGAGATGAGACCAAAATTGAACGTTTTGGTCAGATACAGCATTGGCGTGGTGTAACAGAGATGCATACAAGGAGAGGCACCTCATATCCATATGTAAAATATGGTGGTGGGTCAGTGATGTTTTGGGGCTGTTTTAATTCCAGAGCTCCAGGAGCACTGGTAAAGATGGATGGCATAATGAATTCCACCAAGTATCAGGCAATTGTGGCTGACAATCTGCTTACCCTTAGCCAGGATGCTGGGACTTGGCTGTAGGTAAACTTTCCAACAAGACAATGACCCAAAACATACCTCAAGAACCACACAAATGGTTAAGTGACAACAAAATCAATGTTCCTCCATTGCAAACCCAAGAATGTGAAGGATCTATTATTAAATATTTTTTGTGTGTGATTTTTCCAAATTTTTCTCCCCTCCCAATCCCCTCTATTCCTGCCTTGTTGGCAGCTCTGCAACTCCTTGAGCTTGGCTCATCCAACCACATGTCGCCTAGCCACCGATTCTTTTCACCCTGCGAATCCAACACGGAATCCTTTGGTTGGATCATCCACGGGATGATTATGTTCACCGACTATACTTCCGCGATTGATCCCATAGGCGCCCGATCTAGAATCGAGTCACTGGGAAGCGATGTGGCAGGATAGGTAATCTGATGTAGCTAACCCAAATCTCCTGCCTTGTGCAGGAGGACCAGGGAAAGTCAGAAAACCCTGAGTCAGGCTTGAACCCATGACTATCATGACGTAGATTGTTGTGCAATGCAGTGACTTAACCCACTACGCCACGTGGACCCCCAATGGGAAGGATCTTGAAAGGATCTGCATAGAGAAATGGTCCATAATCCCTCCAAATGTGTTCCTTAACCTTGTCAAATATTACAGGAAGAGACTCCATGCTGTTATCCTTGCCAGAGGTGGTTGCACTAAGTACTGAATAAGGAGTGCCAAGATATTTAGGGGACCTTGATTTTGGTGAAATGTCTTTCGTGTTAAATAATTGTATGAGTTTGTTTGTTCCATTGCAACATTAATAAAGTACAGTGTTTCTCAGATGTTGGCATTTTGAGTTTCTCTATATTTATATAATCTAGTCATCCACCCAGAGTACGTTAACGCTCCATGTGTGTATTTTGTTTCAGTTTAAGTTCCTTTCTGTCTTCTTGATTCACAGGTTAATGGCATCCATCTCAATCCCATCGCACGCTTACATATTGTATTTCAAAGTGTTTTATTTAACAGTAAAACATTTAGCTTCTGACAGGTCCATGTTGTTATTGTGCAATAAGCCCCTGCATTTATGCGCCTAAATCACTGTTTTCTCATTTTTTATGGCCTAAATATTTGTGAACACTTCTTTCTTAGGGTGGAGAATCAATAGACACGATGGATGATTTCCCCATAACGGTCAATGTTTCCCCAGAACGTGGATGTTTTAAGCCTTGAAACACACTATGACAGGTGTTTCTGTTTTTTGTTATTTTACAAATATGATATAATAAAGTAAAACATGTTATCACCAATCTGGTTCATTAATCTTTATATTTATGCCCTTCCTACTGGTTTTGGCCCAAAATAAAAACAGTTTTCCACTAAGGGTCGGTATCCTCCAAGCATCTAGACACAGTCATAGTGAGGCCTGGTGTGTGTCAACACGGCCCTCAGCAAGGATCTCCTGTCTTTTCCTACTGTCTCTGCTTGATTTGTTATAAACACTTGACAGTGCCGTTAAATAACTACCACAAATGAAACAAGGAAGGTTGCTGTTTCAATTCCCAAACGGGCCAAATTGTGTTGTCTTACTTAAGACATCCTAAATTGTTCAGGGGTATGGATGTTCCTAGTACTTACTGTTATTGTATTATTTTTTTTTCTAAATTACTAAAATGTAAAGCTCAAATAAGGACTACTCTGCTATATCCTGAACGGTGAGTGAAATAGCAAAAATGTTCTTTGGGAAGACCCACACCCGGGCCATGAATTTAGAAGATATTATTTTGTTTGTTCATTAAATGTGCCCGGTCCTGGGGCAGGAGCTCTGAAGAGTTAAAATCTATAATCTTATTATTGCTTCACTACGGATACAGTCTAATCGCGCTAGACAGGCCTATTTCACAGCATACTCTTTACTTTGAGCGAGTCAGAACCCGGATGAGACATCGGATACGGACCAACATTCGGAGTTTTCAGCATGGATTTTTTAACTGATCAACATACAGAAAAGGTACGTATTTATTTGTGTACGCCTTAGCGTAATGTTTATTAGCATTCTCTTAAGTTAATTTTCTGTCAACCATGTGTATTATATGCTCTCTTTATGTAATGAAAATGCATTGAATTAATTTTGAGGTATTTTGTTTGCAAATGCTGCCCACTGTAGGCTTATACTTATGTAATGCAGCTGCACGACCTTCGTTACAGATCTAGCAAACAAACTGATTAAAACACACAAAAAACATTTTGTGAAACCAACACCCTGGCAGGACAGTAGGAATCCTATTCTATGGGACTTTGTTGTATGCGTTGTAAATACTTTATGGACTTATTAAACAGTACCACGAAGACGGGTACCTGGTTCTGGAAGGGCTCCTCAGCCCGACTGAGTGTGATGAATTGCGGCTGAGAATGGGAGAGATCGTTGACCGGATGGACGTTCCAGAACACTGTCGGGTCCAATTCTCCACAAACCACGATGAGCAGCTGAAAACACAGGTAACCTTACAACCGAACAACAATCGTAATGGAAAATATAAAATGAGTGAGTGCACTTGTTGGTTTGCATGTTGTAATATTCGACCCACCATTGTCTCCTCCATGCCTACTTAAACCTATAAAGATGCAAGTAAGTTAGGCTACTTTGGCCATATGCTTAACTTTCTAGTTACTGCTAGTTGTCTTTTTCCATTCGACATATTTCTCATGTATCATAATTGTGATATTTAAGCCCTCTTCTGTTATCCTTGGGGCCAATGACCCCATTCAATGTTAAATATCTCTAAAAAAGTTATTGACGGGTCAGTGACAAATAAGGGTTGGTATGATGTCCAAATCAAAAATATGCTTTGAACTTGGTAAAACAACATGTTAGATGTTTGTTTAAATGTATAGTTTATATTTCTGTTGGTGTCATAATATTTTATATGACATTTCTACAATTTTTAACCACACTAAAAAATCACAGTTCCATTAAATTGTCAAATGGTGTAACCACAAAAGCACAACAATTATTAAATAATTCACCCTCCTAGAAGTTATGCAAGTGTACTGATGAAAATAAGTTATTATTATGAAATATCATGTTGAAGTATATTTAAAATATTTAAATTCTTAACTTAGATAACATGGGTTTTCCTTGTACTGAGCAAGTCAGTATGCCGTAGACATGAATGTTTTCTCTCTATTCTTGGGTCAGTTGGTTTAAAATAACTTTAAATTTAATTTTTACAGTGTAGTAGAGTGCTAAAATCATATTCATAGTAAATCTTTTGCACAATATCAGATTTTTCGGAGAAACATTGGTTACACCAATTGACATTTATCGGTTACACCAACTGACCATACAATATTTACCAAGAATGACAAGCAATTGACTCATGAAATTGATTGAAAAGTCATGTAGTAAAATTATTTAAGTATATTTAGCTTTGCCCTGTGTTGATGGGAAGATAGAAATGAATTATTTATTGTTTAAAATGCTATCATGAGTCAGAAGTTTAAAATCACAATGTGGCAAATGTTGCCGCATCTACATGCACATATATATGTTGAATTACTCATGTAAATTCAACATGTAGGATATATAATTCTAATAAAATTTGTAAATAAATATTATTTGGATTGCATTTAGAAATAAATATTATAAACTGATACATTTTCTTTGTGGAAAAATTGAACATTTGAACAGCACACAGCAGCTCATTCGAGGGAAGAAGACACAGTCAGATTGGCAAATGCAGTTGCAACAAAACCACTGAACGCTGTGTGAGGTGCAATCGTTTTGTTTGCAGTTCTTGCTTTTAAAGTCTGCCAAAGTTCTGTGCTGACTGTGGGCCAGAAGCATGCATAGATTGTTTAGAAATAATAGTGTAATGATAGTGTTGGAGGTCTAATGATTGGAACAAGTTTCAAGAAGCATATGGAAATTAATGCGTGAAAGCATAGTAATTGCGCAATGGCCCATAGACTTTCGCATATTCTCATAGATATATTCACCGACACTTCATTATGTAATTATTTGGACTGTCTTACTTGTAATTAAATGTACAAATGGGTAAAAGACATGCCGCAATTTTTTTCTGTCCCTGAGGTTTGAACAACTTTAGAAATGTGAAAATGTCATAATGAAGTTATATTTTACTTTAAAATATATTTTTCTTTGGGCCCCTTTCTTGGTCCTGCATTTTTATGGTTACACCATTTAGACAATTTTGCCCTTATTCTCTCAATATTATCTCAAAACGTAATACAATCAGGCATTTCAACACAGGGGCCCAAAGAAACAGATATTTTAAAGTAAATTATAGCGTTATTATGAAATGTTCTCATTTTTAAAGTTATTCAAACCTCAGGGACAGAAAAAAATGAGCGGCACTTCTTTCACCCTGACATAGTCTTTTTGTGCTTCATATCGAATTACTCTAATTTTGAGGGATTTATTTTTTATTTTTGAGATTGTTTTGTTTGATATTGAGGTCACATTCACATGCAGGTTGTTGCAATTTCACAATCTTCAATCTTTTCTGAGGATGGGCACTATGCACAAAGATGCTGCCCTGAGCACCAGATAGTGATGTCTCTAAATGGTCAAACTCGCGGGTACCATGGCAACGTTTACTGCCCCTGCGAACGGCTTAAGCGATCTGCACTATAATATCGGTAGTTTATGTGTTTATACCTTTGCATATTAGTTATTGAAACGGGCCCCCAGAAACTTAAGGCCGCCGCTGGTCACATTAGTTTCGATTCTGGGGAGGAGGGGGCGGAGGGAGACAACTCAGGTACTTTAAATTTGGACTGCAGTACCCATTTTAACAGCTGGTTGTCCATTTTAAATATTGGACCTTTAAAACACAAAACATCTTTCTTTTAAATTTAAGGTGAATAAGGGAGATTTTATAGTGATTGTCATATGTTTCAATAGTCATGTAATAGGTATTTTTGATGTATGGGGGAGGGGGGGGCATGATTTTCCATTTTAGGCTGTCAATATAAAAACTTGGTAAACGTTTTTTAATTACAAGCATTTTCTGGAGGTTTCAAATGCTGGGGTGAAATTGAACCCAAGGATAACATATGTTAGTAAATTTGAGGATAACAGGAGAGGTAGACTAGTCTTAATAATATTTTTTTATTTCCCTAAAATAATTCTGCTCTCTGTGTTCATGCGATTGATCTCTGTATTCACCTATTTAACTTTAGCTTATAGTGGGAACAATATAAGTATTCTTATCTGTCTACAGGGAAACGCTGACTACTTTATCACCAGTGGAGATAAGATCCGTTTCTTCTTTGAGAAAGGTGTTTTTGACGATAAAGGTGAGCCATATTATTACTGAAGGAGATTCTCTAAATTAAATTAAATGTGAGTACATGGTTTTACTGACACTGACATGTTTCTTCATTTAAGGAAATTTCACTGTACCGAAAGAGCGTTCTCTCAACAAAATTGGACATGGTGAGAATCCAGACCTGGCCGTTTGTGTGCTTATTTTGCACACAAACAAAATTTAGTTTATTATTTAGTTTTTAACAGCAACTTACATGAGCAATTAGGGCGGAGTCTCTTGCTCAAGGGCACAACAGAAATGTATTCACGATCTTCCTTTGTCTTCACTAGCACTCCATGCATATGAGCCATTATTCAAATCTGCCACTCATTCACCCAAGATCCAGGTAAGAACTTCTATCAGTTCATTAAGGATGAATCAGACAAATTGTCAGAATAAAAAAAGAAGGATACCTGTAATAAACTGCTCTGTTAATGTCTCCCAGGGAATAGCCAAGAAACTGGGTTTGAAGAGTCCTGTGATTTTGCAAAGCATGTACATTTTTAAGGTGGAGTACACACGTAGCACCTTTTTAGATTTCACCAGTCAGCTGTTTTCTAGTGAGTGTGTAGCTGGTTCTGACTCCACTCGGTTTGGTTTTTCAGCAACCAGGGATTGGAGGAGAAGGTAGGAACAAATTACCATTAAACATTTGTTTATGTATCCAGTAGTGTAGCTTGTACAGTTACATTCCAGTTACTTGCTGAGTTCACAAGTTTTGGGAAGTACCTAATTAAGACAAAATGATCAGGTAAATGGAGTTAATATCTTACCGTTGACCATGATTGATATTTTCTTTACTCTTTTTTTCTTTTTTTATAGGTTACTTTTATGATCAGGTAAATGGAGTTCATATCTTAAAAGTAACCTATAAAAAAAGAAAAAAAGAGTAAAGAAAATATCAATCATGGTCAACGGTAAGATATTAACTCCATTTACCTGATCATTTTGTCTTAATTAGGTACTTCCCAAAACTTGTGAACTCAGCATGTAACTGGAATGTAACTGAAAAGTAGCTTTACCCAACACTGTTTCTCAGTGACCCCCCACCAGGACGCTACGTTCCTGCACACAGAGCCTCTGGGCAGGGTGCTGGGGGTGTGGATTGCTCTGGAGGATGTTACCCTGGACAACGGCTGCTTGTGGTTTATCCCAGGCTCACATAAAAGTAAAAACACCAAGACTTTTAACCTTTGACCTGTAGCCATGTCAACCCAATGTCATGTTTTACATCATGTATGTTAAAAAGCCAACCTTTGCCTACTGGTGCTGAAATATTAAGCATGTCAGGTATTATATTTTTAAAAAGCTCAAACACAATTAAAACCATTTGTCACTCTTAACCAGGTTCTTGAATTAAAGGCGTGTCTCTTTTAAGAATGTAACCTAAACCAGTTAATATCTTCACTTGCCCCCCCCCCCCCCACTCTGCTAGATGGAATCACCCGACGTATGGTACGGAACCCTAAAGGAACCTGTCCCCTGACAGACTTTGTTGGGAGAGAGGCAACCTACGACAATAAGCTGTTTCTACCAGCACCTGTTAAAAAAGGTATATGCTTTGTTATTATATTGATTGGAAATTAATTGTCGATCAACGTATGTCCTACAATGTTACAAAGCAACTTATATGCTGTTTAATAAATATCACAACTTACAGTAGTACATAGCATGTTTTTTGTTTTGGCCCTTCTTGGGATTTGAAATCACAACCCTTGCAACTGAGATACATGGGCTGTGATGGCGTTTCTCTAATCCAAAACAGACTATCATGGGCTGTGTTCCAGAGTACTAAAACAACTGCAGGCCACAGCGATTGAAGCCAGACTAGACTGGTTTATGTCTTGTTTACCGAAGCTTTTGGTTTATTATTTGAGACTACTCGACCCCAGGGACAGTAACCGCAGAGGAGTTGGTTAATCATTTTAGAGCTCAGTTTGTACGGTAGTCTGCACCATAGATATCCATAATAAAGGCTAGATGACTTAAGGCGGAGTCTCTAACGTCATCACCGGTGGCCATCTTGTCACAGGCAAGCTTGGTGGGCTCTGTGGTACCTGATGTAAGGTGAGTGATCACAAATACTCTTATCTCGCCGAAATCTTGACGGATTTACAAACGGTTTAGTTTTTTACAAATGTTAATAACGTGGCTATTATTCTGGATTCTTTATATAAAATATGCAATTTTTTCAAAAAATATGCTGTGTCATAACTACATCTCTGACATTTTTAACAAACCAAACCATTTTAAAATCGGTAGAAAATTGAGCAAGATATGGTTATTTGAAAGTACATGCACCATTAACACACAATGTTATGAGTAAGCGAGCTGTCTGTGGCAAGATGGCCGCCAGGTGCGGACGTCGACCTCCATTGGCCAGCAGCGCGGACAAGAAATCTAGTCTTTATTATGGATATCTATGGTCTGCACTCTTAGCTATCTGACAGTGAGCAGAAAGGCTACAGTGGACTGATGGTAAAAGAGTAAGTTTACAAGTAGATTAGTGGTTTGTAACTAATTAAAATTTGTTTGGTCTTTTCAGGTGGTGTGGTTCTGATCCATGGTGAGGTTGTTCATAAAAGTGACCAGAACATGTCAGAGAAATCTCGCCAAGTCTACACGTTCCACATCATGGAGTCCAAGAAGACAAGGTGGAACGCTGAGAACTGGTGAGTTCATGACAGAATTCCTCTCAAATTCATTTTTATGTTGATATATTAGTAATTTATCAGACATTCCTATTCACTTTATAAGATTGTTCTACACATTGAAATCACGCAGCGTCACAACACACTGTAGAAATTAAGTCACATGCAATATATTTGAGGTTGTGATTAATTCAACCCTGGCAAACAATGTTTTACATAGTGTCTTTATCTACCATATTTATTACCTGCCTACACACATGTAGGAAGCATAGCAGTCAAGCGCCCTATATGCCACTGCTGGTTTGCTACTAAAGCTAAGCAGGGTCAGGCCTGGTTAGTCCCTGAATGGGAGACCAATGCTGTTGGAAGTGGTGTTGGATGGCCAGTAGGGGGGCACTGTCCCCTCTTGTCTAAAGATCATTCCCAATGCCCCAGGGCATTGATGGGGACATCTGCCCTGCATAGGGTGCAGTCATTCGGATGGGATGTTAAAAGGGTGTTCTGACTCTGTGGTCACTAAAGATCCCATGGCATTATTTGTAAGATTAGGGGTATTAACCACGGTGTCTTGGACAAATTTCCAATTTGGCCTTTATACCATCATGGCAACCTAATCATCTGCAGCTTTCAATTGGCCCTTTCATCCCCTTCCCACCCCCCACTTCTCCCCAGGCCGTTGCTGTAAATGAGAATATGTTCTCAGTCAACTTGCCTGGTAAAATAAAGGTTAACTAACTAACTAACATGTAACTCTGAAAACACAAAAATGGCGGTGGAGTAATATGATAACAAACTCAGCCGTATCTCTTCCCGTTGATAGGTTACAACCTACAGAAGAGCTTCCATTTCCTGAGCTTTACACCAAGTAGAAAAGGTTCTCTCCTTCTACACTACAATGGAGGAAGCCTGGGGGAGAGAAGAGCTCAGGCCAGATAGCACCAGTTAACAACACATTGCATGAATGCAACCATTACTGTGAAGAAAACAACAACATCTTGTTTATTATATGAACAATTATCATACATGGTGGCCATTATAACAGGCTTACAAAATGGAGAACAAAGAAGGATAATCTTTGTTATATGAATTATGATTTTCTTTATTTAGCAATTAACCAAAATGTGATATTAAAAATGTGATTTTATTACTTTATGATTGAGCCTGAAATGTTTTTATAGGTGTATGTTTCTACGGTAAACTGTGAAGCACTTTGGGCAACAACATTGCTATTAAATGTGCTATATAAATAAATAAAAGTTGAAGTAATAAATAAGAGTTTTACTCTAAACTGTTTGTACTGTTTGATTGGCTTAGAAGAAAGAGACCAGCATCTCACATAACAGCCCTTTAATGATGCGACACTATCATGCAAGAACCAAAAACCGATGACAAAGCTCATTTGACAAGATCAGCATTAAATAGTATTAGAAAACAACAAGAAACAAAATACCACTTCTTCATTAAAGATAAATAAAATACTGTATCGGTTCTGTGCAGAAAAACTACTTTCACTACTTTATAAAACGTCACATTATTGAAAGATCGTCTCTTCAAAATGCACCTCTAATGGGATGCAGCGTTGTAGCCTAGCTGAAACCGGAATGTGCGCTGTACACGGAGTGCTTCTGGTTTATCCAGCCTATAGGATCTCAAAGAATCCTATGGAGAATTGTAGTTCTTCACAGCCAAACAGAGAGCAACAGATATGAACATCTATTACAGCATTTCTATGTCGAGTTCATTTTTGTGTACTTTAATGTCAATACACAGAATAATCTCCTGCAGCCAGAAATACATTAAATAATTGTAATAATTTATACATTTAAAAACATGAATTCAGTACATTAATGATATGTAACCCTGCTATATAATCTCCATTTGGAATGAAAATGAATGTAAGACAAATGCATATTTTGGAGAGTACACCCTCAAAACTAAATGGATGAGAAGGCAAACGGAATCAGCCAAACCAAGCCTACAGATGATGTTATAATATACAATCTTAAATTGTTCATATCATGCTATGCTGTTGCCAATTTGAAGTATAAATCAGTCTACTTAGACAAAAACCATGCTGTCAGCTAGAAATTTACAGTAGTACTGGTACTAGACTGTGTGATAGAAAATATACTTCTGTAAGGCAAATATTTCCAGCAGTCCATAACATTGCCACAACAAGAAAGGCAAATACAACAGATTGTAATATAATCACATACATTTTTCATAACCTGCAAAAAAATGCTTAAAAAATTCATTCAAATGATGTTCTTCAAAAGGCTATACAAAGGTACATTTTCTTTTGCGACATAAAAGAAACCCAACACAAAATTATTGAAATGTTTCATTTAGAAATGTCTTCTCATGCCAGCCGATCTGGCTGGAAATCAAATAATAGGCTAACGTACAGTTTGTACACTTTAATAGTTGTTATGTAACTCAGGACATGGATTTTAGAATGTTTGATTAAGTCAGGGACATTCATCCTTAAGAAAGCATCCAAAAATGAAAGTTCCTTTTAATTCTCCATTGCAAAATGTCTCTGATCTGTCAAACTATGGAACTAGACTCATACCAATAGATTTAGATTACACCTCTTTATTCTTACCAATCAACTGGTATGAAGTGTATTCAAATAAATAAAGTCAAGTAAATGTTGAAATTCATTATTTTATTGCAGCTAAACATCTGATTATATTATCATGCTCTGGACAAGTCTCAGAAAATTAAGAGCCATAAGCATCTTCATGTATTTCTCAATTTATGCGAGAACATTCTCTTGCTGGCAGTGCGATCACATTGTCGTTAATCCTTTGGTTGTACCAGCCAGGTTTGAGAAACATATCTTGTTAGGAGAGATTGATGCAAAATCAATATCAATGATCATCACTATTGCTCTGATAAACTGTCAGGAATAACCCCTCCAGCAAGACTTCCATAGATCCTCCACAAACCCATGTAAAGACCTCACTGACTTGCTGTGTTTGAGTTACAGGTAGCATTGCATCATTCCCATTGTGGCATCTTTTTGAACATGGCCAATGTGTTTGAGGTCACCATATTTAAACAATACATATTCTTTTTCCTAAATCTGGGTTGGCAAACAAACTGACAAAAGGGTCCATACTGCCAAATGTGATGTGTTGTTTAAACAAGTATAAAGCCACAGTTGCTCATTTACCATCACCTGCATTCATGGAATGTTTGCTAAAAATTCAAATCAACAATCTGTTCCCTCCTAATTAATAGGATGGAATCCTATGATCCAGCCGCGGCTGATGGTTCTTAATTGGGGAAGCCGGGCTCACATTAAATTCCGGACTGGGGGAAACGGAATGGTATCACACAATGGGTTTGCTGCGGCACACCATTCCATTCACTCCAGTCCCGAACATAATGCGGGCTCTGGCGCCCCCAATTAAGATCCACCGACCGTGGCTGCCATGATCCTTCCTTAACCCATAGCAAGTCCCACCCAGCCTACTATTGAAAGCCCTTAAAGGCGCTGCCTATGCTTAACCAAGCTTCAGGGCATCAGAGTCCTCTGTGTGGTTTGAGTGCATCTGCTCAGTTGGCAACTGCAAACTGAGAAGACCGACTGAACAACAAATCACTGTGCGTCTTAAACAGATACTCAATGATTTGTAGATCGGTCGGGCCGCAGCGGCCAACCGCAATGCGGTCGATCTCGAACACAACCTGTGTGTGCAGCGCCGCGGTGGTCATCAGAGCAGCAGCAGGATGAAGAGGTAGAGCGGCAGCAGCAAATTGTCGATCTGCGAGGTGTAGGCCTCCAGCATGGCCACCAGGGTGATGGAGCCCACAATCCACGTGTAGGTGGAATTCAGGTTTACGGTGGGGTCAAAGATGAGGAAGATGGCTACAGCGATGATCTGGGCGAACACAGACGTGGCCGTGCCCTCCACAGTCTTCTTAGTGCCTGGCCAGCGGATCTCACCGAGGCTGCTTCCAAACACAGAAGCCACGGTGTCCCCAACACCCACAGCCAGAACCCCAGCATAGGGCACTAGACCCCCTGCCCCGGGAAGGACACCCTTGGGGGCACACGGGCCCGGAAACAGCCATATAGGTAGCGACACACCGAGGAGGAGGTAGATGTGGGTGAGAATGAGTGGCCCAGAGTCACGTTCATCGAGGAAAAGGGTAAGCAGTTGGCGGAGGAGCTGGCCGAGCGGGCGGATGCGGAAGTAGCGGACATACTCCAGGAGCAGAAAGGCCCCGAGGCACCCCACGGAGGCCACGTGGAGGAGCTGGCGGTCGTACACCAGGCCGGGGACGAAGGTAGCCACTACGATGAGGTGGAAGTACTTCCTGACCACCGTGGACGCTTGGTGCTTCTTAGAGCCTGACTGGCGCTGGTAGTTCTGGTGAAGCACCACCAGGGAGGCTAGCGCAGCCAACAGCATCCAGTAGCCCAGCAGGCACAGTCGCTTGTCGTTCAAAGTCACAAAGTCCAACAACCACATGATCGGGTGGCGGCGTATGAGGAGGGAGAGCCAGGGCATTAGTATTCCCAGGCCCAACACGGCTGTCATTATGTGGAAGAAAAGGGACGACACCCAGGTCTCTGACTCCATAAAGCAGAAGAGGAGGGCGAAGAACACCCCGAGGAGAAGCGATCCTACCACCACCACAGGAAGGAAGTAGTGGATCGGTTCACCTTTGACCTCCGTCAGATTGAGTGAGCGCTTAATAAGCTGGTTGACGATAAAGCTGATCCCGCCTACAATGAGGAGGGCCTCACCGGGCGTGAAGCATCGTGGCAGGAGGTAGAGCACAATCAGACTGAGGTAGACGAAGATCAGCAGCACCTCTAGCACTTCGATCACCTCCGACACAGTCAGTGTCTGCTTCACCGTGTACAGGATGGCGCTGCTCGCCACGCCTGCAATCACACACGTGTTCGTGGGCACGGGCCTCGTAATGCCCAGCGCCAGGAGCGACAGGAACAGTGCCAGCATCATGCCCGTCACCGTAACCACCATCGAGAAACGCTCAAAGTAGACATTCCCAGAGGCGGCACATTTCTCCCGCAGCGCCACACCCAGCAGTGGCATCACCATAGCGGCCGGGACAATGCCGCTGTTGGCCGACGGGCGCCACTGGAAGACAGCGTTGCCATTACGGAGCAGGCGGTCCCACTTGTGCTGCACGTAGAAGGCCTGTATGACCAGAGCCACACAGCACCAGGAATGCTGGTTCCACACGGCCAAGTGGACACACATTACCACTGAAAAGATGACCGCAGACTCCACCAGAACCGGGTTGGTCTGCATGGCTGCAGAAGGAGAAGACAGGGAAGGAGGACGGCTCACGGTTGAGGACGCCAGCTTTAATATAAAGAAGCTTAATGCAATGTCTTGTTCAAAGGATTGTCAGTTCCTTTCTTGGACACATGTCATGTTTAGTGCTTCTTTTGTTCCAGAGAAACAGCCATATAACTGTGAACACAAAATGGAAAAAATACAGTTAAAAACAAAGACATGCCTTGGAATTTGATGGAGCATCACACATTCAAAATTAACTCTGTTTCCCAATTAGTCTGCAATTTCTAAAAGGTTTACTCCACACACATGTTGAAATAGCACTGAACTTTGACCCACTGACTAGGCAATAATATAATGTCCACGACCATTTTTACACTGAATATGCCCTCCCAAATTAACTGACATGTAACAAATGATGCAAAATGTGTATAATAACTGCTATGGAATAACACATATTTTACCACAAATTGTAGGAGACCAGGTGGAAATACTTTACTACCTTTTGTTCAGATAAGATGTGGGGGTTGAAAGAATTTCAATGATTTTCAAACGAACGTTCATTCAATATATTAGAGATACCAGACATGGTTTCGGCTAGATTTGAAGGAAATTATATTCAACATGCCTTTGATGCAGATACGTCTCACTAGAGTAAGAAATGCTTAAACGCTATTTTAGCCGGCCAAAGATGATCACAATGCAGCTAAATGGCATCCTATAGCTAGCTAACGTTAGCTAAAATTCAGCTGACAAATGTACTGGGTTTAGTAGCGTTCTCATTTTCACTACTTGACCATGTAAATTACTTTTTTCAAAGGAATATAAAGCATTACAAACAGACTTACCTGGTAAATGCTGCACATGAGGTGAAATTCATAAAGCGATACCGACATCCAATTTTTTAACTATTATATTTTCGCCTATCAGCTGGCGTTCGTCTCACCAGTAGAACTAGTAGGAGGTGGCCATATTGACAGCCAAGTCACGTGGTAATAATACCCACTTTTTTACGAATTCACGATTTGCGTTTTTAAACATAATATATTTTTACTTGCCATGGATGCAAACATTTTAGGTTTGGTAATCCGTTGTTCATGTATCATAATACAAAAAATATAGGTCACGTGATTGGGTTTTGCAGCTCGCCGTCGCCGACAATTTACGTCACGTTGCTTGGGCGAAGATGGCGGACTCGGCGATGTGTGTCCGGTAACTACATAAAATCTAACTATTATGGCTGGTTTGACCATTGTAGATTTAGAGTTTGGTATCGTTTGTTAGGATGCTATGACGACTTTTGAGTTATGCGTACATTTAAATAGAAATAAAAACGTTTCTATTGGTGGAAACTAGTTGGAAGCTGTTTGGTACCAGTTGTTAGCATGCTCTTAACGTTCTTGCTATTTGAATGACAGCATAGCGCGTTCTAGTACACGCGTAGTACCAAAGTACCAAACATACCAACAGACTCATGCGTCAACTAGACGGGCATTTATTATGTTAATTCTCGCACAACTGACATGTAACTATAAATACGTACCCCTTACATACTTGTTTTCGTACTGAAAAACTTTGTGTTCATACATTTAATGAGCTAGCTAGCTAACGCTACATATGCTCGTTTTTTATCACGTTGTCTGGTACAGCTAATAAAGCGCGCTAGCTAGTACCTACCTAATCAGACAGCTGTAATGATTTGACAGCTGGTTCTCAGTAACACTCATCCTATTACGAGTGCAATTGTTTTTAGTTAAAATATCCATTTTACGAAGGTAACCGTTGATATATCCAATTATGCCACTGAAGCAAAACTAATTGATTTGATCTTTTGCAGATTTGTTTGATCCCCGTAAAGTACTAGGGAAATTAAATTGAATTATTTTGTTTTTAAAGGAGCAGCCGAGAATTATGGACCATCTTGCTGGGGAGATCTGCTTTGAGGGAACCGGTATGTACTGTAGCCGTTAGCTTTTCCACTTTCTAACCTATGGCATATTTTTATTCAGCAGTCTTACCGTGTCAGTCATTGTGTAATTTCTTCACTAATATTCCCTCAACCCGTGATGGTTGAAGGCTCAAATAGAGGCAGAACTGGACCGACATTGGGGAAGATTACTTCAGGGGCTGTATTACTACAAAACTCCCAGGTGGGCAGTACAAGAATCAAACTGTTCTCAATGAAACAGCCAAATTAATATTCTTTGTAACAGGTATAAATATATTCTTATTTTTTCTTTGTGTTAGTTCATCATCAGCAGATAAACTGAAAGTGGACAAAGATGTGGCTCAACCACTGAAAGACTTTGGTCTTAGGATCAGTAAACTACTGGTAAGGAATATTGAATTGATCTGGTAGGTTTGTTTATAAACTGTAGTAGATCAGACTTTATTCACAATCACTGGTCATCCATGGGAAGAACAGTTAATTACATGAATACAGTATGAACTACCAAACACAGTTTGTTGCAATGTTACAACTTAGTGTGAATAAAGAAACATGTATTTTTATCAGGGTCTGGATCAGCAACAGAGTGTACAGATCTTGCAGTGTTACCTGCAAGAAGATTACAGAGGGACGCGCAACACCCTGAAGGTGGTGTGTTTGTTTATGCATGCGTCTCTATTTCAAATATATTTTTTTGTCTATACACATGTAACTTGACCAGACTTATCTACCCTCTTAGGATGTTCTTCAGGATGAAAGACGGAGCCAATCCCTGCTACTGAAGGCGAGTAAAAGATGTTTGCCAATCTAGTAATTTAGCTCTTCATTGAGAGCAGTAACTCATGATTGATCAGCTAATAGCCATTGTTTGATGTGTGTGTGTTCAGATTACTGATTACTATTACGAGGAGCGCGTGTGTCATCTGAGATGTGTCTTGCTCCTGCTCACCTACTTCCAGGATGAAAGACATCCATACAGGGTATGAAGCTCTCCTCTGTCTGCTGGGATTTACACTGTGACGCTGTGCCGATTTACACTGTGACGCTGTGCCGATTTACACTGTGACGCTGTGCCGATTTACACTGTGACGCTGTGCCGATTTACACTGTGACGCTGTGCCGATTTACACTGTGACGCTGTGCCGATTTA
>JACXGM010008166.1:0-29375 GCA_016801145.1 Umbra pygmaea
CAGACTGGGAGAGAAACAGGCAAACTGGGAGTGAGACAGACTGGGAGACAAACAGACAGGAAGAAGGATGTGAAGAGAGAGAGACAGGAAAAAGACTCATTGTAAATCATTGTCATGGTTGTTGTACATACCAGCGGCACACAGGCTCTTGATTAGCTCTGGCTGTGCATGACAGTTTGTTTGCACCGCTGGATTTATGGGTTTGTTTTTTATTGAGGGGAATTGAGTTGTGACTGAGGGCTATTATAGGCCCAGTCTGAACACAGGCCTTTCTAATTGTTTTCAGCCTATTCCCTGTTCAGATTTCTGCAGTGAAAGGCTCCACATGGAGATGGCTTGTTCAGTTGAAGGTTTTACATTTGTCGTTTGTGAAACATATTTATTAAAATATGTGATTTTTATAATTATTCATCACCAACAAAACAAAGATCTTGACAGCATTTTTCATTCAGTGCATTCATCAGTATTCACCAAGTCATTCTTTTCTCCCGTCCCTCTCGCCGTCTGCAGGACAATGTGTTGAATATTATCAACCAGATCATGGATGAATGTATCCCTGGTGACAGAGCCAACCGAGACTTCTGTGTCAAGTTCCCAGAGGAGATTCGCCATGACAACCTTGCAGGACAGCTGTGGTTTGGAGCTGAGGTACTGAATGTACCCACAGGATAGTAAAAACCAAATTAACTCTAGCATACCTGTAGCTAGCTGCTCTTATATTTATTTATCAGCTGAACACTGGAGAAAATGAATGCCCATCTACAGCCTTGTTTCCTGTTTCTTTTCACACAATGAAAGGGTCAAGTGTGTGTTATTTGTCTGGTTAAACATTTGTGCATAGACATGTGTATCTTGACCATAGACGTGTTAATGTGTACCCAGGGAGATGGGTCATGTATCCTGGTGAGTCAAACCTTGTCTCTGCATGTTTTTAGTGTCTGGCTGCAGGCTCCATAATCATGAACAGGGAGATCGAGAGCATGGCTATGAGGCCTCTGGCCAAGGACCTGACCCGCAGTCTGGAGGAGGTCCGCAACATCATCCGAGACCAAGCCCTGCGAGACCTCAACATCTACACCGACCGCATGAGGGACGCGCTGCGCCACTTCGACAGCCTCTTTGCTGAGTTTGAGCTGAGGTAGCTAGCTGCAGCTACATCGGAAACTACAATACAACCCAGTCATCAACCAAGTGTTAGACGTGTTTTTAACGATGCCCCTTCTCTGCTAGTTACGTGTCAGCCATGGTGCCTGTGAAATCTCCCAAAGAATACTATGTTCAGCAGGAGGTGATTGTACTGTTCTGTGAGACTGTTGAAAGGTGAGTTACACACGTTAGTCCATGCCTGCATTTAATAAGATGTTTTTAATGGTTGGTTAGTGTTTCTGAACCTCTCCTCATTTGTGTTCCTCTCAGGGCTCTGAAGCTGGGTTACCTTAGCCAGGACATGATAGATGACTACGAACCTGCTTTGATGTTTACAATCCCCAGACTGGCTATTGTGTGGTAAGTGTTGCTTTCATCTTTCTCTGTGTTCCTTCTCTTCTGCATCTCTCAGATACCAATAATGTTTCTGTCCTCCTCCTCCCTCAGCGGTCTGGTGGTGTACTGTGATGGTCCTCTCAACCTCGACCGGAAACCTGAGGATATGTCTGAGCTCTTCCGACCTTTCCGCACTTTACTGAAGAAGATCAGGTAGTGTTATAAATTGATCCCGGTATGTAATCATAGATGGAACAAACCTCTGTAGGCGCCTGCCAAGTTTCATGGTGTTCAAAGACACTCCAATGTAGTGCAAGTGTATCGTTGCGACATGGGTTCTTATCCAGGTCGTGCAAACACCATATACCCGGGAATCCCACAAATGTTGTCACACAATAGCTCTAGCGTTTTCCTGTGGATGCTGAATCCTGCCAGATCAATTGTAGCCACTCCAAAATACATCTTTGTTCCAACCTACTTCCTTACTGAGCAAACACTGTGATAAGAGCAGCTTAGAGGGCATGTGCTTTGGACAATACAAGTCCTGATCTTGAGCTCTGAGCCAGCTGGGTGTTGCTATGACAATGGAAGGCCAAAAATTTGTAAATTAGAAACCACCTTATTATGGGGAGAAAGAAATGTGTAAACAATTGTTAAGATAAAACATTAAATTGCTCTTACACCTGTCAGTCCTCAGGGAGGTTGACAAACAGTACTGCCTTGACCCCGGTCATAATCACTGAGCGATGACTTCAGACTTGTTGTGTTTGTGTGTTGTTGTTGTTAAGGTTTCCCTGTTTCCATAGGGACCTGCTTCAAACGCTGTCTGAAGAGGAGTTGTTGACGTTGGAGCGCAGCCTCTGTATCTCTCAGGACGGGGAGTTCCCCCTGGTCCCTGAGCTCACCCCGGCCATCGCCCCAGACCGGCCTGTACCCAGCGGCCCCACCAGCGCCTCCCAAGACGGGCAGGGAGACGAGGAGCAGCAGGAGGTGCTGCCTCTGTGCATCTCCCACATCCAGGAGGTCGAGGACAGGGAGTGGGAGGAGGTGGAGAGGCTGGAAGAGGAGCAGGGGACGGTGTGCGAGGAGGCGGAAGAGGCCGACCTGGCCTGCTCCATGCAGTATGACGAGGAGGAATTGGAGCAGCTCAACATGATGGTGTATCGGGTGGGGGATGAGATGTCCACGCTGCTGTCCCCTCCCAGCCAGGGCCAGTCCCCAGCCCACCGGCCCAGCAGAGGGGGCTCCAGCAGCAGCTCCAGCGCAAACGCCTCCCCTCTCAGGGTGCTGTTGGGCCGGACTGGGATCTACCATGACGAGGAGGACCGCGTCTTCTTCATGGATGACTTGGACGCTGGAGGGGACCTCGTGAGCGGCGGCCGCGTCACATCACCTTCCAAAGCGTCTCAGCCAGCGTCTCCGCAGCGCTCCAAGCCGGAGGTGCTGCTGACAGACCGGAATGGATGGACCACTGAGGGCCAGTCAGAGCCCCTGCAGTGCCTCAGCACCAAGGCCCCTGGCTCTGGGTCTAACCCCAGCCCAGAGACACTCCGCTCCACCAACAGCCGGGAGCTGGGCCCGGAAGAAGCCGAAACTGCTGAAGTCATCGCACACCGCACGGGAGGGATGAAGCTGTCCGCCACAGTCATCTTCAACCCTCGTTCCCCCAGCCTGGCTGAGCTGGCTGTGGACAAGCTGCTACTCCCCACAGCACCTACGTCCTCGTCAGACACGGAGCCATGTGGCCCTCTGGTGGCCACGCACTGCCTGCTCAATTCCTGCGTGTGCTGCGGCAGCTGTGAGGATGGCCACGACGACACCCCAACTACGGCCCCCACGGGGCTGGGCCCGGACAAACCCTGCAAGTCTGCTCACAATTCCGTCATCCAGTCGTCTGCCTGCCGCTCGGCCGCCTCGGCGCACCCCCTACACAGGAAGGGGGACAACCCCCCTCAGCTGACGCCCCCCTCCTCCCGCTGTTCTTCAGAGCTCCCTCCAGGGGATGAGGGGGGGGACCAGCGTTGTGAAAAGTGCCTGGTTGTGGTGGCTCCGGGGCCTCCGCCGGGCCTAGACAGGAGCCCCACCATGGACAGGGGAGCCTCTGAACCTTGTGCCCACCAGTGGAGGACGGTGAAGAGGCCTCAAGCCAGTGGGGGAAGGGAGAGGGACAGGACAGGCGCCAGAGACGCAGACCGGGAGTT
Source organism: Umbra pygmaea (assembly GCA_016801145.1). Taxonomy (NCBI): domain Eukaryota; kingdom Metazoa; phylum Chordata; class Actinopteri; order Esociformes; family Umbridae; genus Umbra; species Umbra pygmaea. Next base: position 3,684 of record JACXGM010008166.1, read on the forward strand.
CAAGGAGGATGGCAAGAAGAACATCAGGTATGTGCAAAGGCAGGGGTTTCCAAACTTTTTAGCTTGCACCCCACCTTTACATTGTACTCACAGCTCGCCACCTGCCACGATAATATATTTTAGGCGCTATACTTCGTTTTTTTGTGCAATTGATATGATATTTGCATTTACCCATGGGTAAATTCGTCTCCAGAATTCGGTTTCGCTGGCCTACCTAGGCCACCAGCCCAAATGACCTTTCCCAGCAACTCAGGGCTACACGACCCAACCCAACCTACCTCGGCTCTGTTGCGCACCTGATTTCATCACCCCTTTTACATTAGGCTGTTTGTGCTGTATTGTCTCATGTTTTGTTACAATATGGTGGTATTTTCCACCGTTATATTGTTACTATATTCTTATTCTCTTGTTAACACGAGTAAAGAATTATCTGCACTTCTCTCAGAAGAACGTGATATTCTCAAAATGTTTCCATACACAGAGTTACTGAAGTTACTGGAAACTCACATGGAGGAAACACAGCATACATGCATATGAACATGTTGATTGTAATTTTAGGGGTGTGCTGATCTCGGCATCCTCCTACCCTTTTGATCCCACTTGATAATCTCAATCGTTATTGTTCTATTGATCGCTCTGTTAAAAACCTGTTCAATAATATTCACAGACAAACAAGCATGGGCTCATCTCCTGACCACATATGTCACTACAAACACTCTAACTACTGTGCAATGCTGAAAAACAATTGACATTTGACAGAAAAGTAATCTAGATGGATAATTGAAATATAATTAGGCAACTAGGATGTCTGCTTCAGACAACTCATAGAGAAGGGAAGAAATGAGGAAAGAATGGAGGCGTGTGTGTGTTTTGTTGTGTGTGTCTGAGAAATACGGGAGCAGACTTTTCTGGCATGTATCCAAATGTTTGAATAAATACATCCTATTGTAACATATGAAGAATGTTTAACTTACTGCATTCTATTTAGAAAAAACACAGTTATTTCCAACTTTATGTAGAATACTCACTAAAATTAATTAGATATGTTAGCCTGATGTTGAATAAAATAACCTGCGTCGTCTGTTTCAGGACATTTTTTTGCCTTTTAACCTTTCACTCGGCCCCCCCATGCAAAGCCCACATCCCCTAGGAGAGCTCCACTTGAAACCTGCCAATTTTACATCTGTCTGGGAAGCAAACGGCCATCACATCTGGTCTCTCCGGCTAATTTAGTCCATATCATGTCATCCAGCTGTTTCATCTTCTTTTTACAATTTGCACTTGGCTTTATTCTGCTTTTGTTCCAATCATACCATTAACATACCCTATTTGATGCTATCCTTGTGCTAGAGTTGTGTGCAAAGGTTTGAGCACCCCTGGGGAAAAGAATGTACTGTGAACTGTTGACTGTACCTCTATGGGGCACAATGTGAAACATGACAGGATTACTATTTACATGGTGTGTGTAAAACTTTGGACACCTTGTCTCTCACTACTGGTAAATCCTCCTTTGGCAGGAATAACTGCTTCCTAAGGTTTTCTGTAGCCAGATATGAAACTCTAATTCAGCAGCTCATAAAAGATTCTTGGGTCTCCTTGCATGTACTGCATGTTTGAGATATCCCCAAAGACTTTCAATAATATTCAAGTCTAGTGACTGAGACAGACATTCCAAAACCTTTGTCCTTCTTTCTTTTGAATATTTCATGGTTGATTTGTAGGTCTGTTTTGGATAGTTGTCTTGCTGTAATATCCAAACTCTTTTCAGCTTCAGCATCCTGAAGGACATTTAGCATTTGATTTGAATGCCAGTAAAGCCTCTATATGTATTCTATGTATTATTGAACCATTCACGCGCTTCAGTGCATTTATGACGTTCCTTCACTTACTCACATATTGTGTTTAAAATGATCCTGACAGCTCAAAACAGCTTCACAACTTATTTTATATCTCATTATACTGTACACTGCTACAAAAAAATTAAGGGAACACGCAATCATCACAGTTTAACACTAAGTCAATGAAACTACAGGGATTTCAGTTTGTCCAGTTAGTAAGCATGAGCGATTGTAAATCAGTGTCACATGTTTTGGTGGAAATGAAAGTGGCAACAGGTGCACTGGAGAGGCAACAGGAAGACAGCACCCAAAAACGGAATGGTTTTGCATTTTGCTAGTGTCCTTTTGCTAGGTAGCATGAGGTGGTACCTACAGCCTATTAAGTTTGCACAGGTAGCCCAGCTTCTCCAGTATGCCGTTGCAAGGTTTGCTATGTCTCACAATACAGTCTCAAGTGCGTGGAGGAGATTCCGGGAGATTGGCCATTATGACCTCCAGTAGGCTACTGGTGTGCATTTCTCTGACCAAACTGTCAGGAACAGACTCCCTAAGGGTGGCATGAGGGCCCGACAGTGCGATCTGTGCTCACAGCCCAGCACTGTGCAGCTCAATTGGCATTCGCCAGAGGACACCAGGATTGGCAGGTCTGCCTTTGGCACTCTGTTCTCTTCACAGAAGAGATGTGACAGACGTGAAAGCGTCTGGAGACACCATGGTGAACGCTATGCTGCCTGCAACATCATCCAGCATGACCCGTTTGGCGGTGGGTTAGTAATGGTCTGAGGAGGCATATCCTTGAGGGTCGCACAGACCTCCATGTGCTAGCCAACGGTACCCTGACTGCTGTTAGGTACCGGGATTAAATCCTCAGAATCATCGTCAGACCTTACACTGGTGTAGTGGGCCCTGGGTTCCTCCTAGTGCAGGACAATGCCTGTCCTCGTGTGACCAGAGTACGTTTCAGTAACTTCCTCCGATCATGGAAAAGAATGTGATTTACAAAGAAAATGTACCGGTAACTTGCCTTCACCCACCACACGCATGCACACACACCACATACTGTGCAGAAATTAAGAGAGGAGAGCTTGTTTGATTTTCAGGATCAGACTTTGGATATTTCCCTTAACAAAAAAAAGTTGGAACTTGCTAATTAAAATTGAATCTCATGGCCAATGCACCTGCATTTTCAGATGACAAGATAATTTTTTACAGCATTTTCATTTATTTGTCTTTGTGAAAAATGCAGAATTCTGCATTAATGCGACCTGTGTAGCCGTCTCTGGATTCGTGAAAGTCAGTCCTCAGAAAGATTCATTATAAAAATGTTTTCCATAATGTTACATACAACAGTGTCTGTTATGTTATATGATTTAATTTTCTGTTTGTTTGTTATTCCCCAGTATTTTTCAGGACTCTCCTCTCAGCTCTATATCCAGTAGTGACTGTGAGAGTGTGTCTGTCACCACATGTAGTCTGTCCAGCAGTGACCTCACCGCCAGGTAACCACTGGGCCGTTGTGACTGTGTGTGAGACTGTGTGTGACTGTGTGTGTGTGTGACTGTGTGTGTGTGTGTGTGTGTGTGTGACTGTGTGTGTGTGTGTGACTGTGTGTGTGTTTGACTGTGTGTGTGTGTGACTGTGTGTGTGTGTGACTGTGTGTGTGTGACTGTGTGTGTGTGACTGTGGTTTCATATATTCTCCTGTTACAGCTTGTAGTCAATAACTGGCACCTATCAACTATGCCTGTCACGATTATTACATAATCACGATTATTCGAAGAGATAGCAATTATTTTGGATAATGACAATTATTTGGATTGTTTCCGTCTTAGATTTCTGTCCACATTAGTAAATTTTACACCACTGGATGGATGTCTCCCCTACTGGTACAGCAGTATTTTTGACAGCTCCATAGAGCGTTTTTCAGTAATTTTCTGCTTTCATTATGTTCACATTTCATGACATTTAAATTAGGTTAGAATTGTTGTGCAATGCAATCTGACTAAACAGCTGATTTTCACTGCATTATTATTTATTAGACAAACGCCTTTCCATTGCCTATTTATTCAATAAACACTTGGCTCGACCAATGGAAAAACAAAAGCCAGTGTAAAACCGTTTTAACAGTATTAAATCATAATTCGATCATGCACTTACAAATGCTTGCATGCTTTTCATATTAACTTTATTAAATAATTCACACATCATAAAGGACAATTCTGGTGCAAAATGAACCTAGGGGTTAGCAACACATGGGTACCGAGTCGACCATTCTCTGGGATATGTTTTGAGGCTACTTGAATGTGCCCAGTTTTAGTGCGAACTGATAATGACCTTATAATGCTAGTTGTGAGGGCATGGATGAAGTAAAAAGAAATCGCTATTCTTTCACGGTAGCATAATGAGGGTCCCTACATGCAAACTGAAGCATTGAGAACTTTGTAGGTGTACAGACAGTTTATTAAAAAGATAATTTAAAAGACAGTACCGTTCGCGTATACAGGCAGGTGCCCTATTGGGAAAATAGACTCGACCAGTGGAACCATGAACGCCGTGCTACGGATCACTGCTCAATTTTCTTTTTGTCTCCACGATGCTGGGCGCTGCTGCACCGCTGCAAGGAGCAGTGCACAAAGTCTTTTTTGAATGGCAGTAAATGGAGCGTTTTTACTTTCAACTGCGGCAATGCCTTGAAAGTGTGAATAAGGGTTAAGGGCTCATGCTCACATTCGAGGTGAAACCTCTTGCCATTCCACTAATGAAAATGGGAGCCAGCTGAAATCATCCAGCCATTTTGTTTTGGCCAACCAGTGTCTTACTTTTAACATGCAGCCCCAAATATAACAGCCAATCACTACGTGCACACGACTGATACGCGCAACCCACCACCAGAACAAGTAGCCTATCACATTCAGCTGTGCACAAACAAACAAAATCTCCCTCCAGCACTTTCCTTTTTATATGAGCTATAACTATGTTGATGACTTAGAGATTTCGAATTCCGATGCATAGCTAACAGTACCGCTCGTCTTTCTGCCACTCAGTGGGTGGAACAGCAGCGTCTTCCACGTACTGTGACGTCACGTGCATACTTTCTATAGTAGGACAATAGAGTCCACTGCGTGGAGTTCACGCAGAAGCATAAAAAGGCCTTGAGAGTTGCGTCATCTCCATTCACTTCATTGCGCAAGTTTTTTTACAGTAATGGCGAACCCTGGAGACCCCCAATAGTTCCAAACAACATGAGCTTCTACCTATGTCGCTGTAGAGAATCATTGGTTCATCAGCTCCTTACTGAGGTAATAACTCTATAATCCAAATTACTTTTGAAACCTGTATTATAGTCATACTTTAGCCAACATTATAGAGCGTTTATAAAAGTTCATAAAATTAGCTAAATTAAAGTGTGAATTTATATAACTTTAAACAGCTTTCATATTATAGATCAAACCTAAAATCGCTGTTGTTACCGCTGCTCACATAGAATTCCCTCCATTGACGCAACTCTCTCTAGGGCTCTGGGTCCGCCTACAAGTATTCCTATAGGTTTTCCGCTACGCTCTGATTTGCATCCTGATAGACCACTGCTCTATTTTCTTTCCGTCTCCCACTCCGCCATGCCGGGCGCTGCCGTCTCGCGGCAAGGAGCGGTGCGTGAAGCCTTTTCTTTTAAATGGCTGTCAATGGGGCGATACCGCTTTCAACCGCAGCAGTGCCGCGAATGTGTGAATGAGGGGCGAGGAAAGCTGGATTCACACGAGACACGGCGAAAAATCCCCGTACGGCATCGTAATGCAGACACACTTGTACACCGCAATCAACATCGTAATCAATCTTCCGCATCTATGAGATGGTGGGCAACATTGCATACAACTGTCCATCTCCAGCAAGGCGACTGACAGGAGCTGGTTTCAATTTAGTATTCATTGACAAAAACTTGAAAATTCAATACGAAAACTATCTACTGAGCTGTCAAAGCTTGTCTTGCAATCTCACACACCCATAGATGAAAGCGACATTCTAGCACTTTCTCTGAAGTAAATGTTGGATTATTTCAACTCTTGCGACACACCTGCCGCACCGCATCCACATTTTGCCGGTTCCGGTAGATTTGACGCAGCGGTGCGCATTGCTTCCTATTGAAATTAATGAACTTCCGCCGCAATGCAACCAGTTTGCTGGACCTGGTGTGAATCCAGCTGAAGACTAGCCTGCATTTATTCAGCCTACTTTTTCCGTTACGATAGGTAAGCATAAACAAACGTTGTAGCTTAAACAAACTATTTAAAATAAGAACATGTGTAGCACAACGACAGGTTAACATCAAAACGTGCACGCAAACTATATTGTTTTTGATATTGCCACTACATTGCCATCAGCAGTCTTTGAAGTCTTTGAAAATAACCACATGGGTTTAGGGATAAACAAAAGGGCCCCACAGTGTGCACATTTGGTTTTAGGACAAAAAATAACAAATAACTTAAAAAAAGACTACATTGGATTTCATTCCCGTTTTGGTTGTTGCGGAGGCTATTAGCTATAAGAAAGTAGCCAAAATAGCTATAAGCCATAACAGGGTATTTAGCTGCGTCTAACTTTGCCTTCAAAATAAAAGCCATTTACTGAATATGATTTCAATCGAAAAAAAACTTTGTATTTAAAAATATAATAATGTTGTTTAATATCGTTAAGATGTCGTTTAGTGTTATATTTTCGAAAAGGGTAATGTTTCCATTGGTTAGGATTTACATTTTAGCATGACCTAACCTGATGGCCAGTATGTTGACAAGCAGTGTTGATAGTAATGACAGTGACTCTCCATTGTCTATCTCCTCTGTTCCAGCCCTGTCAGCAGTCTGACCACCAGTACAGGGACATCAGAAGATCTGGACCACCAGGAGATCCAGCTGGCCCTGCAGGCTGCTAAAATGGCCACCAGGAACAAGATCCGTTCACGCTTCCACAGCAGCAGTGACCTCATCCACCGCCTCTTTGTCTGCATATCAGGTGTGAATGCTTTATACGTCTCAAAGTCTGTCAGTAGTTTGATTTGGTAAAACAAGTCTGTATGTTGCTGTATCTCTAGTTTGACTTGTTAAATTAGTATTTATGTTGCTATATCTTTCATTTAATGTGGGAAATCAGTCCATGTGTTGCTAAATCTGTAGTTTGTTGTATTTCAGTGTCTTTGGTTGTACATCAGTGGCTTTGGTTTTATTATTCATAGGTATACACTTGGGTCAAATTAACATTTTGTTTTATTCCATAAACTACTGATAACATTTCTCCAAATTCCAAATAAAAATATTGTCTTTCAGTGTATTTATTTGTAGAAAATGAATGAACTGGTCAAAATAATGAAAAAAATGCAGTGTTTGTCAGACCTCGCACAATGCAAAGAAAATAAGTTCGTATTCATTTTTAAACGACACAATACTAATGTTTGAATTAAGGAATTAAGATTTCAAAAATTTTGTGGAATAATAATAGTATAAAAATATTGGCTTTCTTGCATCTTGGCATGCTCTCCACCAGTCTTTCACATTGATGTTGGGTGACTTCATGCCACTCCTGGCGCAAAATTTAAAGAAGCTCTGCTTTGTTTGATGATTTGTGACCATCCATTTTCCTCTTGATCACATTCCAGAGGTTTTCAATGGGGTTGATTTAAGAAATATTTGCAGTTGACTATAAATAAATTTTAGATACTGTATCTGCAGTTTCATCATGTAAGACAGTGTATCATTTGATCGTGTTTGTTTTATATTCTGGAAGACTCTGGAAGTCCTGCTTGTATTGCTTAACCCTTATACATTCCCTATTACTCCCCTCCAGAGGTTTTCCATTGTTGTTAACAGGAGTTCAATGGCTGGAGTTCAATGGCTGTTCACACCACCTGATTCTCAGTACCTCATTGGTCCTTTTTGAACCCATGTCCTGTAGGTGTTGCAGACCAACTCCAGACTAACTACGCTGCAGATCTCCGGAGTATCCTGAAGACGCTGTTTGAAGTCATGGCCACCTCTGAGCTGGGGGACAACGAGAAGCAGAAAGGTGAAGAACATTCCGTTGGGTGTTTTATCGTTTCGTGGTCCTCAGTGTGTTGCTCACTCTAGTGTTCGTGTGCTGCAGCAGGTCCAGGGCTCCGGAGTGCTGTGCTAGACGACTGTGCTCTCTGCCAGGAGACCATCTCCTCTTCAGAGCTGGCGGACAAGGCCCGAGAGGGACATTTCGAAGGTCAACGCCTCCTTTTTCTCCTCAAAAACACTAATGATTGGCATACACGCCCAGTGGCACGCATGAATAAACAAGCAACTATTAATCTTCCTGTTCTTCGCTGTAGATCCTCCAGACTGGGTTCCTGATGACGAATGCAACTCCTGCATTGCCTGCAAAGCTCCTTTTACCGTCATCCGCAGGAAGCACCACTGTAGGAGCTGCGGCAAGGTAACGCAAAGACCTCCCGAACACGCATCCGTTGCATTCTTCTACTGCGAATACAAGAAAGTAATGTTGGTTCTTTGTGTAACTTCAGATCTTCTGCTCACGTTGCTCCTCCCACTCTGCCCCGTTGCCACGGTATGGCCAGGTGAAGCCTGTCCGGGTGTGCACACACTGCTACGTTTTCCACGTCACACCTTTCTACAGTGACAAGACTGGCATCTGACCCCCCGCTCAACACGCGTGCACCAGCCTTGTTTCCACAGGAGGATGTTGAGGAGAGGCCAGGCCCGTGTGCAAAATAACTGCAGAGAACATCCTTTATTGTTACCTTCATCCCACTGCACGGCCAAGCGAGGCTTGGAAGAAGAAGGACGTGGATGAGAGAGTAGAATGGATGAAACGAGGTTGGATGCGGAGGCTCTTTGTGTTGTTTTGGAGATGCTGTTGCAGATGGCCTGATGGCTGCGCTCTGCCTCTTGACTCAGATGCCCGTCTACCCATGGAGGCAGACGACAAGCTGAAAATGGGGATTGGAACAGGCATGTTATACGGCTGCATCAATCCGGAGAAAGGCCTTTGGATCATTTCTGTCTTATTGCTTATGTATAAAAGGCCTGACATTGTGTCCTATGCTTTAGTGGGCTTCCACTTCTGTACCAGAGCTCCCATGGGGCTCAGATTACTGAAAAGAATGTAAGTTGCGATAAATATGTAAATAAGGGTAATTATGTTGATGATAATCTCTGTACCACTGATATTGCTTGTTTGGCCATAATTGCTCTAAAGAGATTAAGGTTTTAGTTTGTCATGTAATTCCTGTTTCTGTCTGCCTGTTTCTTCAGCCATCACGCCCACTTATAAGCTAAGCAATGAAAATGTTAAAATACAAAGAAAAGAGATTTACTCCTAAAGTGTTTTCCCTTCCACAGAGTCATAGAGTATTTGGCAATGAACGTGTGATTTTTATTGACACAGGAATTATATTTTAAAGAATGTCTCGAAGCACACAAAAGGTTTGCAGGCCTTTTAATAATAATGTGGGCTAAGCCCATTGCTAATACAGTCACAAAATGTTGTTTTAAAAATACATATTTGTCATCCTCCCTAAACCATAACCTGTGCGTCATCAACCTCTGCCAGTCAGGTGATGACAGTCAGGGTCAAGCATTGGGTGTTTTTTTTGTGGAGAAAGACTCCCAGACCGGTTGACTTGGTAACTGCTGGAACCATGGATCCATCTCACCTATTATTTAGAGGTTTATCAGGCTTGTTTCCCATCAGTTAGTCAAGGTATATTTGCCTTATGATTGTGCAATATAATATCTCAATTACTTTGATTTTTTCATGATTTTCCTTTAACAATTTTTTTATTTTTACATTTCCACACAGGTTGTTATAACACTTAAATTGTAAAAATTATACCTCGCTTTTCATATCAGAGCTGTTTGAAAGAATGCTGGAGTTTGAGCCTTTCAGGTAGGATTGAACTGTTGGCCTACCAGGATCAGATTTTAATAGGCCAATAAGTGTTCTGATCTGGTTAAGTGGCTGGGACAGTGTTTAAACATCTTTAAAAGTCACCACTGAACCAGTCATTGGTTTAACAGACTGAACTAGAGTGATGAATGATTGATCAGACAGCAGGTCATTCCTCTTGCCAACTGACCAAATGGCTGCCCATCAAAACCAATTTTTTTTATTTTATTCCCCACCCATTTTTCATGTCCAATTCCCCCTTTAAGCCTTTTCTTGTCAGCAACTCCTCTCTGATGTGGTTGGTCAAAGATTGATCACATGCTTCATCTAAGCACATGTTGCCAAACCGTGGGATTCCTATTACAACACTTGTTCACCACTAAAGCCTTAAGTAAGTATATATATGGGATGATTACATATATATTTAATTAAAGGCTTGAGTGGGTGTGGTATATGTCCAATATACCACAGCTAAGAGCTGTTTTTAGGCAAGATGTATTACAGAGTGCCTAGACAGCGCTTATTTGTGGTATATTGACAATTCACCACAAACTCTAAAATTACTTTGTTGTGTTTTATTAAACCACACCCCCAAATTAGATGAAATTCCAGTTTATTTTTATTTCCCTCAAACAGCTCTTACACAAGATGGTCTCTATGATTTTTCAATATCAGTGTTACAACATTTTATAGTGTGTATATTATGATCAGAAAAATAGGAAAATCTTGTTTTTGACTGCAAAAGACCTTTAAATATATATATTTTTCCTAAGAAACAAACAATGGTTTATTTAACAGACACTAATGATTTAAGAATTTAATTGCAGATTGCATGGGATCTTTAAAGTAGTTTAAACCGCCCCGTGTTATAGCACACTACAACATTAACAAACCTCTTCTACTCTACTTAGCAGGTCATTGGTGTAAATTCACAATATCTTGATTATATAAGTACTGCTTATAGTTTCAGAAAATGTGATCTGTAGTGAAATTGGTTTAAACATGTTACAGATATAGTATTTTATTGTTCAGTTGTTCAATTTAAACTGGACTGTTTTGTTACATCATAAACCGGTCAAACATAATCCTCTGCACAATATACACTGTTCCCAGTAGATAACTGATATCTCTGCTATGATGTCAGATCTTGTGTCACTTCTATCTAATGTAGAGGGAACACGTCACAGACTGGGTTACAATAGAGAATTAGAGTTTATGTGGATCGAGGATTGGCCAATCTGCCATGCCATAACTGGCGCAAACAGTCATGGCCTTTTACACTTAAATGACACATTAGTTATATCAAATGCTCCGTCTTAGAAGCTCATTCTCAGGCTTCAGCTTGTGTTGATCACTCACTACTTATACAAGTTGTATTTTTATTGATGAAAATATAAAGAAACTTTTAAGAGATGATCTAATTTTTCTTTTATAAAGAACAAAAGACAATTATGTAAATCTATAAAGCTATTACTACTTTTTCTGTATGATGCAGTAATTTAAGGACTGGATATCCTATTACTTCAGAGCTTATTCTTATTTTGTAAAGCCTAGATACATTTAAATAATAGGAGCTATGTGAAACATTTGGAAAAACAGAATTAAGATTATTTAGGATTAACTGTCATGTCAATGAAAAATAAATGACATTTTCCTCTTTGAATGAGTGTTGGATCTCATTTGTGTTTCGTACAACATTGTTTAGGGTAGGTACAGCTCAATCCACTGGGTGGCAGCACCAAATCATTTAATGTGTCAATAGTTGCTTTGTGACTAATTAGGTACCCACACGTGCAGTTCGATGTTCATTCACGTTATTCGTTCCTTATCCATACAATGAAATTTCTCATTGTTTTTAAAATGATAAAAAAGTTTATCTTTTTCTTTCTGGTAGAAGAATACATTTCCTCAATACTGATTTAAAGTATTGCATTTTACTTCTGGTTTCCTCTAAATACTGATTCAGCATGAAGGTCAGGATTTGTAGAGGTAAAATGGATCCTAAATATGTTGCAGAGAAACCCAAAAAATTTTCTACGTTGATGTGTTAAGTAGGCTGCATTTATGTTTTAAGTAGGCTGATGTAAATAAATTACTCGTAAAATTATTGTTTCAATTGTGATAGTGAGAAAGAGTTAACTTTAATAGATTAACCCAGCCCTTGTATTTGATTGGTCCTAAATTGCGAGCTGGGATGGACAAATCTGCATTGCTTTCGTTCAGTGGATGAAGTAGAGACATCTGTACACACCGATTGGATGAAGACTACAATGAAATAACGGCAGTTTCTCGATAAGTGTATAATACATTTGGTGGATCTCACTGTGTATGATATTATGGACGCATTTATTGTAAGCTTTTTCATTGACCTAACTACAGTCTTTCAGCTTGCATTATGACAGTGGTGAGCCGTCGATAATATCGGCCAATGACAATATATCCATGAAGGTTGTGCGGAATTGTATGACAATGGGTAACCAGTTTTCTATGAAGAGGCTGTTACAAGGTTAACTTCATTCACTGGAAAACTGCAGGTAGGTTATTCACAGCCTTGGACGAAATTTAAAATGTATTTTTTCATACGAGTTTTAATAGTTCGCAATAGTTAATAGTAACATTTGTTTCTTAATTCTCTATAAATTACCCAAATAAATTACGTCTTATTAAAATGTATTTATTTGCATGTACAGGCATGTACATTCGGTATATGGTAAAGCTTGTATTATGACAAAATTCTCAATGTACAATGTGAGGAACGACGAATTGTTGACAATGATATATAGAAATGTTTTTGCTTTTCTCAAGTACTGTGAGTATTTGATAAACATTTTTTTTCCAGATTGCAGAAATACGAATATTGCTATCTAAAGACAGGGCAGTAAACTGATTATAATAGGGTAGTTCAACCAATTTTGTACCAAATTTAAAATGTGTGTAAAAAATGTAAATGTTGCTTAAACAAACTATAGAAGTAGTGTTCATCTTATTAAAAAAATGCCATAAAGCAATTTGTCTAGTCCTTTAAAATACAAGTTTTCTTTCTAGAGGTTCAATAACTATTTTTTATTATTATTAAACAAGAACAAAGTAACAGTGGACCAAATGTTGTTCTGTGAAAAGGATTGACACTTTAATGCAAGATCTGATAAAAACTTAAATTGCTGTCTTTTTAAGCATTTTATTTTAATAGAAGTGACATTGAGTTTCCATTTAACATATGTATATAATTTTTTGGTGTCTGTTTAAGACACGTAAAATATTGGTGCACATTTTTCAACTTATAACAAATACCAAAGGGATGCAAAAATTTGCTGTTTTCACAAAAACAACCCATACAGTTAATTACATTTAAGTATTTATTGACAGATGGTCATTTAAAGTCGAGCATGTAGATGTTTCCTATAATCTGACTACTTTCCTTGTGGATGAAAGGCATGCATATAAATTAATCTGGGACTAAATGGTTTTTAGATCTGAAGAACATGAAGTCTTTGACCAGGATGGGAGTTCTTAACATAATCCTGCTCATCCATGTGGTCATTAAATTGTGTGATGGTGCGAGGGGTGAGTACCACATCTTTAGCCTGTCTATTGTCTATTTGTTTTAAGGAAATATTAGCAGACACACTGGTTAATCTACAGTTAGGATGATTTCTTCAACTTTTTGTTTCCATGGAAAAAGTCTAATTTGGCTCATTCTTTTTCACACTTATAAGGACAAAAAAAGTCAAAAGAAATAATAATAAATAGTGAACAAAACCAGTAGCAGAATAGAGAGAAAGCAGTGTGTGGTCTTTTTAGTTGGGTGTGTGCACTTATCACAGCTTGGCAAAACAAACACATCCATCAGCTCCCCAGTGTGAAATAACACAAGTCAGCATGTGTCCAACTCTCTTCAGGTTGGCCCAGGGACCACACCATAACTGTGTGTGTGTGTGTGTGTGTGTGTGTGTGTGTGTGTGTGTGTGTGTGTGTGTGTGTGTGTGTGTGTGTGTGTGTGTGTGTGTGTGTGTGTGTGTGTAAAAAGAAAATAACATTTCTTCAGTTATTGAAATATGTGTATGATATTCACATTGTCCCCTCTCACTAACAGCTGGGAATATACAGAATATCTTAATAGATTTTGAAAGTATTTGTTTGTTTGATTATTTGGATTCCCATGAGTTTTGTTTAGGCAGCAGCTAGCTAATATTCTTGGTTTCAATATAGAATATCATTTCAGAGAAATAGCTATTATATAAAATAAATCTTAAATCAGTGTTAAGTTATCTTTTTGTCAGTACTGTGGTATACTGAAGTATAATTACAAGCATTCCATAATTGTCAAATACTTTTATTGACAATTACATTACGTTTATACAAAGAGTCAATATTTGCAGCGTTGACCCTTATTTTTCAAGACCTCTGCAATCTGCCCTGGCATACTGTCAATTAACAGTACAACCTGACTGATGGCAGCCCATTCTTGCATGATCAATGCTTGGAGTTTGTCAGAATTTGTGGGTTTTTGTTTGTCCACCTGCCTCTTGATGATCAACCACAAGTTCTTAATGGGATTAAGTTCTGGGGATTTTCCTAGCCATGGACTCAAATGTTCAATGTTTTGTTCCTCGAGCCACCTATCACTTTTGCCTTATGGCAAGGTGCTCCAACATGCTGGAAAAAGGCTGTGTTCTTAGGCAGAATTTTGAGTCAGCCCACTCCCTTGGCTGAGAAGGAACCCCACACATGAATGGTCTAAGTATGCTTTACTGTTGGCTTGACACAGGACTGATGGTAGTGCTCACCTTGTCTTCTCTGGACGAGATGTTTTCCGGATGGCCCAAACAATCGCAAAGAGGATTCATCAGAAAAAATTATTTTACCCCAGTCACCAAATGGTGGATTTAGGTAGAATCTTACTAGCAGCAATATCCTTGCCTGTGAAGCCATTTTTGTGAAAAGCAATGATGACAGTACAGGTTTCCTTGCAGGTAACCTTGGTTGGCAGAGGACGAACAATGATTTCAAGCACCACCCTCCTTTTAAAGCTTCCAGTGTGTTATTCTAACTTAATCAGCATGATAGAGTGATCTCCAGCCTTGTCCTCGTCAACACTCTCACCTGTGTTAACGAGACAATCACTGACCTTATGGCAGCTGGTCATTTTGTGGCAGGGCTGAAATGCAGTGGAAATGTTTTTTGGGGATTAAGTTCATTTTCATGGCAAAGAGGGACTTTGCACTTCATTGCAACTTTTCATGACATTCTGGAGTATATGAAAATTGCCATCATCAACACTGAGGCAGCAGACTTTGTGAAAATTAGTATTTGTGGTTTCTCAAATCTTTAGACCATGACTATATACACTCACCTAAAGGATTATTAGGAACACCATACTAATACTGTGTTTGACCCCCTTTCGCTTTCAGAACTGCCTTATCTCTACCTGGCATTGATTCAACAAGGTGCTGAAAGAATTCTTCAGAAATGTTGGCCCATATTGATAGGATAGGATCTTGCAGTTGATGGAGATTTGTGGGATGCACATCCAGGGCACGAAGTTCCCATTCCACCACATCCCAAAGATGCTCTATTGGGTTGAGATCTGGTGACTGTAGGGGCCATTTTAATACAGTGAACTCATTGTCATGTTCAAGAAACCAATTTGAAAGGATTCGAGCTTTGTGACATGGTGCATTATCCTGCTGGAAGTAGCCATCAGAGGATGGGTACATGGTGGCCATAAAGGGATGGACATGGTCAGAAACAATGCTCAGGTAGGCCATGGCATTTAAACGATGCCCAATTGGCACTAAGGGGCCTAAAGTGTGCCAAGAAAACATCCCCCACACATTACACAATCACCACCAGCCTGCACAGTGGTACAAATACATGATGGATCCATGTTCTCATTCTGTTTACGCCAAATTCTGACTCTACCATCTGAATGTCTCAACAGAAATCGAGACTCATCAGACCAGGCAACATTTTTCCAGTCTTCAACTGTCCAATATTGGTGTGTTCTTGCAAATTGTAGTCTCTTTTTCCTATTTGTAGTGGAAATGAGTGGTACCCGATGGGGTCTTCTGCTGTTGTAGCCCATCCGCCTCAAGGTTGTGCGTGTTGTGGCTTCACAAATGCTTTGCTGCATACCTCGTTTGTAACGAGTGATTATTTTAGTCAAAAAGTTGCCCCTCTATCAGCTTGAAGAAGTTGGCCCATTCTCCTCTGACCTCTAGCATCAACAAGGCATTTTCGCCCACAGGACTGCCGCATACTGGATGTTTTTCCCTTTTTATACATTCTTTGTAAACCCTAGAAATGGTTGTGCATGAAAATCCCAGTAACTGAGCAGATTGTGAAATACTCAGACCGGCCCGTCTGGCACCAACAACCATGCCACGCTCAAAATTGCTTAAATCACCTTTCTTTCACATTCTGACATTCAGTTTGGAGTTCAGGAGATTGTCTTGACCAGGACCACACCCCTAAATGCATTGAAGCAACTGCCATGTGATTAATTGAGTAGATCATTGCATTAAGGAGAAATTGAACGGGTGTTCCTAATTATCCTTTAGGTGAGTGTATGAGAAAATGTATACCATTGTTATTACATTAGTAACCATTTCATTATAGCAATTGGGCATCTCAGGGGTTTGTTGGAAAGTATATGGTCAATGGCTAAGGGCTATATCCAGGCACTCCACTTGCATCATACTCAAACACAACCCTTAGCCATGGCATATTTAGCAAATTAAACAACCCTTTATGCCTCGTTTGCTTAAACGAATCCGCTTTTTAAGTCACTTGGTAGCTTTGAAGTGTTGAAGCATTCACACAGTTTTCTAGTGTGCACTCTATCCTCATGCAGTTGGAATCTAGACCCTAGATCTCCTGTTCTATGCCTGTTTCATCATTGTCAAACTCAGTATGACAGAAAATGGAAGTGGGGTCTGATAAATACTACCTGCATGTAGCTAACAGGGCATTACAATAGGGGGCTGGTGGGGGTTAATGGGGGCCACTGTGGTTTTATGAGGGCAGTTTACATCTGTGGGCTTGCAGACAATGTGCTATTTACAGCATTACAGACAAACCTGCCCGATGTGGCTAAAGAAAATGTAAACAAGTCGTAGAGGCTAAATAGGATTAGACAGGCAATTATGTCTGTTTTCAGATGAAGAGATTTAGATGGAAAAAATACATCTCACTTGCAGATATTCTATCAATCAATCAAATTCTTTTTATAAAGCCCTTTTATAAAGCCGTTTTAACAGCAGTCATCACAAAGTGCTTTGATAGACACCCGGCTTAAAACCCCAAAGAGCAAGCAACAACAAGTGAGGCACAGTGGCTAGAACAAACTCCCTAGTAGGTGGAACCTAGGAAGAAACCAAGAGAAGGGCCGGACTCAAGGGGGTGGCCAGTCCTCTTCTGGCTGTACTGGTTGGGTAATCTGAAAGGTACACAACCCATTGCAATAAGGCCACATTGTTTATCAGTGTTCAGTTAGTGTACATAAATACGGGCCACTAGTCAGTCTTCTGGACAACCTCTTTAAGGAATGTGTCACCAAGCTCTTTGTAATGACCCAATGGGATCTGAGTCTAACAGCTTCACCATCTAACAATTTCACCATTTACTCTCCTGGAGTAAATACGGTAGATAGTTTTGATTAGACTCCTGTAAATGTATATGCGTAGCCTACCATGGCTGTAAAACTGTCCCAATAAAAGTTAACTGGCTATGGAAACGGAATTAATAACTGTAAAATAAATAATGTGTTTCAAGTTAACATGAAATATTGGAAGTGTTGTGTGTTTCACCCTTTGTTCATTTCAAGTTAATAAACAAAAAGGACCCTGAGCTAGTTGCTGCCGGTCAGCATACCTAAAGCTGACCATTTACCCCGCCACGCCCAACAGGACCATTCCTCCTGGTGTTCTGGTTCCAGAAACCAGCTCAGCTCCCCCCTAGCAGCTGTAGGAGGTGCTCAGTGATGTGTCCCAGCAGAGCTCCTAATGTGGCGACAGCCTGCAGACCACTGTGCTGTAGTAACACTATAGTAGTTACTATAGAAACACTGGAATGTGGCAGCTGGGCATCAGGACCTGCTATGTGTTCTCAGGCCTGCTCAGTGCGACAATGACTGGATACTAGTTGCCTGTAGTATTTACCAGCACTCTCTGAGCCCCCCCCTTCACACACACACACGTACACACGTAACCTCTAAGGGAATGTACTTACAAGTACCCTCTACAAAAACATGCAGACATTGTTAACCAGAAATAGGATTGCAGTAACATCGATGCAAACAGGGAAATTTGTTGAAATGTGTTGTAGTTTTTTAAGGGATCCCTCAATGTTAGATAAGATGCTATTGAGGTCTTACTGGACTCCTGTATCCATCAGTGTGTAGAGCATGTCCCTTGCAATGCCAAGATCGTGAGTTCAATTTCCATGGGATGCCTGTATGAAAACATATTAACTCAATACTGTAAGTCGCTCTTGGTAAGAGCATCAGCTAAATTAATGTTATTGAATACATACAGGAATGCTGTATCATGTCGAAAATACTGTACTGAATTGACATACACCGTTTTAAAACCAGACACGTTAACTTATCTAGCTACATCTACTTAACAACCTGAAGAAATTTAGAATATACTAACTGCTTTGCAACTCTTTTGGAAAATATACATTTTATAGGAAAATTAGATCATGGTTTTATAACAAGAAGGTACCGTAGTATGAGATACATTGTTTGCCAAAGGCCTTAAAAATCACAAGGCCATTTGGCTTCCAGACAGTTTTCCATTTCCTTTAAACGTAATGAGGCTAGTTTCCCAGTAACCAAATACCCTAAAGTCCTCTTATTTTTTAAATACGGTCCAAATAGTCAGAAGGTAATGACACAGTGGTGTTTTGGCACATGAGCCCAGCTGGAGAGAGAGAGAGAGAGAGAGAGAGAGAGAGAGAGAGAGAGAGAGAGAGAGAGAGAGAGAGAGAGAGAGAGAGAGAGAGAGAGAGAGAGACAGAGGGGCAGTATTTTAAAATCTTTGCCATGTGTTTAATTAGTCGTCTCGGAAACACTTGGTTTGACAAATAGAATCTGTGCTATTTTACCATCAGATTTGCCAATGAAATACCAGACGGTTAAAGAGTGGACTCGTCCTAAACAGCAACACCTTCAACACCCTCCCAGTTGCTTTCCGACATGACACCCCTGAACTCTGTGGGCTGCTAGGCTTCCTCCAGTCCATTCATGACCAAACATCCAGCCCTGCTCGCTGGCCATCCCACTTACACATCTCCCTTCCCTCTCCTTGCATTTCCTCCAATTTATTACCAGTGTAAAGCCAGAGGAAGTGAATTAAGTTAATGTGCTGTCGTTAAAACAAGGCATGGGGGTGACCTTTACCCTCTTCCATCTCCCCAATAGCCCCTATTTACTGAGTCTGGGTCCATTTGTGGAGAACAATGTGTGGATTATTACAGACACTGTTCCCCACAGTCGAACATGGCAGCAGTAATTAATTTTAAACACTCTTTATCCCTGTAGACTGGGGTTATTTGCCATCTATTAGTGTACTGCAAAGCAGAAACTTGTTTTTTCTGAGGGCCAGCGAGTTAGAGGTGCGTGAGAAGAAGTTACGAGAAGGAGCTATGGTTTTGTATATGTGTTTATGCGTGTGTTTCATTAATAGCCTGGGGAGGTTAACGCTGTAGCTACTTCTACATCAAACCAATGTCAGTGCAATTACACCTCTACCCAGTAGAATTTCAAATTCAATCGATCATTGAATTACCACATCCGCACGGCTGCCCGTGTGAAATCTATGGAAAGAACATAATGTCTAGCAAGCAACCTGAAGATGGTGTCAGACTTCAAATAGAGAAAAGAAAGACTAAAAGTTGTCATGGAGGAAGCTGTGATGAGGAGCCATAATGGAGGTCAATTGCCGTTTACTTTAGCGGGTCATAATCTGTGAGCAACACTGTCTGAGGTGATTGTCTGTTGGTCATTCTAATTAAAATTCTGCTGAAATCTGAACTATTTACACTTTGTCTGCTTCCATTCACTGTTGTCATTCACAGCTGTATGGTAATGGGCAGAATAACGAGTGAATAGAATTGTTTAATCTGCCAGTCATACGAGGGTTTGCCTGTACGAGCCTATAGTGTTCATGACTTTGTTAGGCCAGTATTCTCAGCCTGGATGTGTTTCAGACCACACTGTGCCCTCTGAGGATAGGATGTGGTGATTGACAGACATGTTCTGAGGGCGCCCTGCTAAACCCACAAAGATCTCCGAGTCCTTTAGCGTGGGCCAGCGGGCGTTTCTGATTGACATGTCATCATTCAAATGGTAATCCTGTTTGTGGTCCTTTACGGCTCACTTGGTAGAGTGTAGCGCCCATAACGCCAGGTTTGTGGGATCTAATCCAGGGGCCACCCACATGTGAAATGTATGCACACATTGAATGTTAGTCAATTTGGATACAATAATTCAGATAAATGAGACATATTATTGTTAATAATGTTTTCATATATATTTATATATATATATATAGTTTTCAATATTTTTTTGACAGAACAGTAGGAAGTAAAGGCTAGGAAGAATGGCATGTAGTGGGGCACAGAAAGCGTCTGAGCCAGGGTCAAAACCACGTCGCCATGGGCATGTGGGTTGCAGAGTCAGGAGGTTCAACTTCGATATATATCTAATCAGTATTGTAACTATTGAGGGAATCCTGCAAGCATCGGTCTCCAGGCTTTTATGTCATTTCCTGTTATGGGACTATCAAACAATAAGTCCACGCCCCATCTGCATATGTACCTGTATTGTCGAAGGTAAAATCTGGAGGTCAAGGCTGCCATGTTACACAGTAGGGCAGAGAGACAGGTCCTAGCAGTTGCTGACCCAGTCAGACCACTACAAGTAACCTTTAAAAAACATCTCAGCTACGCAGTGGGAAGTGTTTATCTAACACAACCTCCCCTTTCTTAGCCCCCCCCCAAACACTCTACACTCTATTCTCTTTTCTTTGGAGGAGGGAAGAAGCCCTGACCTACCTCCCCGCCATGTTCCACAGCTGTTCTCTCAGACATTTCACAAAGGAATATTTGAGAATCTGAAGGGCACTCATCTGAGTTGTCAACAGCAGACAGTCAGGCTTGTTTTTCTGTCGATGTAAGCGTGTGGATCATTGTCAGTCCTGGGGGGTCTGTACAGCGGTGCACAAGGCAGATGCCTGAGCTCCAACCCCCCACTTTCTCCTCCTGACATGCCCTCGTCTGTCTGTATCAGGGCCAGATTATGAACAGGGCAAATAGGGCCTGGGCTAAAAGACACCCCAAGGCCCCTAATGGTCCGAGGCCATGAGACACTCTACTGTGAATCCAAAATGTAGTTAAAAAGACCGATAGTGCCTGAATACGTGGACACTTTAGCTCATCAAGTGCCCCGTGACTGCATTTTCTACACCTCAACGCATACCAGGGCCCTTCTAAAATACATACCAGGTCTCACGAATACGACTCAGATGGCACAGGGTTGTAATGCACAATAATATTTAATAATGAATAATGATTTTCCATACACATAGGTCAGGGCAGCAGGGTTTGCCACACAAGATTTCTCAGAATAACCAGACCAGTTTCCAGGGATTATCAGAGTACAGGCAGGGTTCGGTACACAGACAGTTATTATTAGTACCATACCAGGTTCCAGGGAGATCCAGGTGGTAGGCAAGATCGATATACAGAAAGGCTCTGGGCAAAAGTACAAAAGGGCAGATCCCAAAAAAACTTGGTCGCTAGGCAAAAACAGGTAAGGTCAGATAAACTTCAAATACAGATCAATGGATATGTATTGATATACACTCTGATAGTGTAGTCAATGTGACATTGTGCTCTATGATGGTGTAGTCTAGTTGGCATTGTGCTCTATGATAATGTAGTCTGGTTGACATTGTGCTCTGTGATAATGTAGTCTAGTTGACATTGTGCTCTATGATAGTGTATTCTGTTTGACAATGTGCTCTGTGATAGTGTAGTGTAGTTGACATTGTGCTATATGATAGTGTATTCTGTTTGACAATGTGCTCTGTGATAGTGTATTCTAGTTGGCATTGTGCTCTATGATAGTTTATTCTAGTTGGCATTGTGCTCTATGATAGTGTATTCTAGA
The DNA here is from genome assembly GCA_016801145.1 of Umbra pygmaea. Lineage (NCBI taxonomy): Eukaryota > Metazoa > Chordata > Actinopteri > Esociformes > Umbridae > Umbra > Umbra pygmaea. The sequence goes on from JACXGM010008166.1 coordinate 25,616, forward strand.
TGGCATTGTGCTCTATGATGGTGTATTCTAGTTGACCTTGTCCTCTATGATGTTGACATTTTGCTCTATGATAGTGTAGTCTAGTTGACATTGTGCTCTATGATAGTGTAGTCTAGTTGACTTTGTGCTCCTTGATAGTGTAGATGTTTTGACATTGTGCTGTATGGTCTAGTTGACATTGTGCTGTATGATAGTGTATTCTAGTTGACATTGTGCTCTATGATAGTGTAGTCTATTTTACATTGTGCACTATGATAGTGTAGTCTAGTTGATATTGTGCTCTATGATAGTGTATTCTAGTTGACATTGTGCTGCATGGTCTAGTTGACATTGTGCTGTATGATAGTGTAGTCTATTTTACATTTTGCTTTATGATAGTGTAGTCTAATTTACATTGTGCACTATGATAGTGTAGTCTATTTTACATTGTGCTGTATGATAGTGTAGTCTATTTTACATTGTGCACTATGATAGCGTAGTCTAGTTGACATTGTGCTGTATGATTGTGTAGTCTATTTTACATTTTGCACTATGATAGTGTAGTCTATTTTACATTGTGCTGTATGATAGCATAGTCTAGTTGACATTGTGCTCTATGATGGTGTAGTCTATTTTACATTGTGCTCTATGATAGTGTAGTCTATTTTACATTGTGCTCTATGATAGTGTAGTCTATTTTACATTGTGCACTATGATAGCATAGTCTAGTTGACATTGTGCTCTATGATAGCGTAGTATAGTTGACATTGTGCTATATAATATTGTAGTCTAATTGACATTGTGCTCTATGATAATGTATTCTAGTTTACATTGTGCTCTATGATAGTGTAGTTTATTTGACATTGTGCTCTATGATAGTGTAGTTTAGGTGACATGAATATGATAGTGTTAAAGGAATGTTTTAAACATTGTCCTGCTCATCTTGTGCTCTCGAATGCTAAACTTGCCCTAACCTGCTTTGGCTTATGCTTGATTTTCTCTCATCATCAGTTATCAGAAATGCACATCCATAGCATATCAGTTGCAAATGTTCCTCTTCTCATTGAAATATCACCCGCAGTATGGACCCCCCCCCCCCTACAACCCCCATGCCTCCCCTTCTACCCTTTTTGTTCTGCATTTAAAAGGTTGATTGAAAGTTATGGTGGCAACAGCGCTGCTTGGCTGAGTCCAAAGAAAGCCAAGCCAAGGGATGTCTGGGAAGTGCTGAAAAAGACCTTCAGGGCCTCCACCATACCCTCTGCTCTGATCAAAATTCCCCTCTATCCCCCTTGCAGTTCATCTCTGATGGGCATCAATCAGACCTCATTGGCTTCTTTAGAAATGCTTTTACAGAATTTTTAGTTTTTTTCTTTTCTTATTTTGTAATTTTATTTGGGAATGTTGTTGTAGTATATCAGTATCATACTTTGAGTTCTGCTGCTGGAGAGTGTGGAATTTTCTGTGTCAGTTATGACCCTACTCATTTAAATGGGTTCTTTATTTTTTATATCTGAGCCACTTGGCAATCTGCTGCTGACAGCCACTGGTTAGAGAAGCTAGTTGCTTTCTTATCTGAGTGCCTAATGAGGGCATTTACAGTATGTGCCCTGAGCTTTATGTCTGATGTAAAAGCAACTAGCACCGGCCAGCAATTAGCTTCTACTCTCTAGGTTCTTTTAGTGATTCAACCAGAGGAATCTCTCGTTGCTAACAGTCGGTGGTCCCGGAAAACAGCATGAGGTGAGCCAGCATTCTGAGGTAAACTGTACCACAGGTGAGGTGTACCCCAGGTGAGCGCAATTCTTAAAATCAGTGCAGTGTGCCTTTGCCTTAGGTGTTAACATATAACTATTGAAAAACACAGCAGACAAGGAAATACACAGACAGACAGACAGACAGACAGACAGACAGACAGACAGACAGACAGACAGACAGACAGACAGACAGACAGACAGACAGACAGACAGACAGACAGACAGACAGACAGACAGAGTAGGTAGGTAGTAGGCAGTCAATAGGTAGTAGGTACAGATCATAGGTAGATTGGTAGGTAGTATGTAGGTTGGGAGGTAGGTAGATAGTAGGTAGGTAGGTAGGTAGTAGTCTGGAGGTGCTATCTGTCTCCTGGTGTTGGTTGGAGCACCAAGTGTGACTGGACTGTCTGTAATTCCAATGGAATGTGCTTGTGCTGCTACTGGAGTCACATACTGCAGGCATCCAAGCCTGCAGGGATTCTCTTTCTGTCATAAGGCGGAGGCTTCCCCGAGGCTTGCTGCAGTAAAGGGGGAGTCTGGAATAACACGTCTGGTGTGGCTGAGTGTCTGTACCAGGCAGCATTTGGTGACTAGTGGGGGTGGGGATATGATGTCCTTGCCCAGGCTCAGTCACAGTGTCACATAATATTCACACCCTAGATTCGCAGTTTTGCGGATTCAACAGCCAGTCCATTTCAGCCTGCTGTCACTTGTTTTAATACGTCCGACCGGCTGTCAAAGTAAAATGTGACGGCCCGTTCGCCCCGGAATGGACTGGCCGTTCGGGAAAACTCCCGGCCCTCCCGATGGCCAGTCCGGCCCTGTCGGCAAGCTTGAAGGTCTCTTAGGATTCAGAAAGGGGCTATAATGAAGGTGGTAGTCCACTGCATAACCTAGATGTCTCCACTGGCGTGCTGGTGGAAAGTTAGGAGTGTGCTCTGTGTGGTCTCTGGGGGACACCATACTGTGGCCTTTTTAGAGAACAGAAGGAGCATGAAAGAGAGTGACTCTCTGTTTGGTCAAATCCAGTTGGAAACCAGAACCCGGCTCTCCTGCTGATCTGCTACATCGACCCTGGTAAGAGGGAGAACCCACACTTGGAACTTGATGCATTCACATGGAGAGGGTGGTGGACATGGTGGTGGTGGATGAGATGGTTGTGGATTTGGTGGTGGAGATGGTTTAGGGGATATGTGGTGGAGATGGTTGAGGAGATGATGGTTGTGATGGTTGAGGTGATTGTTGTGGAGATAGTCTAGGAGATGGTGGTGGAGATGGATGTGGAGATTGTGGTGGAGATAATTGTGGATATGGCAGTGAAGATGGATGTGGAGATGGATGTGGAGATGGATGTGGAGATGGTTGTGGAGATGGTTGAGGAGATGGTGGTGGATATTGTTGTGGAGATGGTTGAGGAGATGGTTGAGGAGATGGTTGAGGAGATGGTGGTGGAGATGGTGGTGGAGATGGTGGTGGAGGTGGTTGTGGAGATGGTTGTGGAGATGGTGGTGGAGATGGTGGTGGTTCTGAAAAGGGTGGTGGAGATGGAGGTGGAGATGTTTGTATAGATGATAGTGGAAATGGTTGAGTATATTGTGGAGGATATGGTGGTGGAGATGGGCAAAGATGGATGTGGAGATGGATGCGGAGATGGTTGTGGAGATGATGGTGGAGATGGTTGAGGATATGGTGGTGGAGATGATGGTGGAGGTGGTTAAGGATATGTTGGTGGTGATGGTTGAGGAGATGGTGGTGGAGATGGTTGAAGAGAATGTGGTGGAGATAATGATGGAGATGTTGGTAGAGATCCCCAGAGCCCCAATGCTGCTGCTTTTTGCAGATGATGTGGTCCTGATGGCATCATCGGCCTGTGACCTTCAGCACTCACTGGATCGGTTCGCAGCCGAGTGTGAAGTGGCTGGGATGAGGATCAGCACCTCTAAATCTGAGGCCATGGTTCTCAGCAGGAAACCGATGGAGTGCCTACTCCAGGTAGGGAATGAGTCCTTACCCCAAGTGAAGGA
>JACXGM010008167.1:0-11170 GCA_016801145.1 Umbra pygmaea
GTGATCTGAAACCTGACATCAAGTAAGGTGAGGAACAATGAATTTCACCCACATGGAAAAATGCTCTTTATTTGAATGAGTGAACGTGGCTCTTAAAACGTAATTAAAGGCACAGGGGTTGCGGTGCCACCGGCTTGAAGGCACCTGGGTTGCGGTGCCAGCGGCTTGGGCCCGCAATTGCTGCTCGCAGCTATATTTTCCTTTTAATCTTATCACTCCAGAAATATACCCCAGCATTTGATATATAGCTTAATTATACACAATTTAGGATACAGTATTAAAAGATTGTGCATGATTACATGATATAACTGACAGAATTTGAAATATTACAGAATAACAATTGAAATAACTTGCATTCATCAAACTTCCACCTTCAGTGTAGCTCCTACAAAAATACACATGACATGACCTTGCAGCACTCCACCGTTGAGGAACGATCGGCTCCGCTCGCGGCATCTCAAAATCTGACAAACCTTTTAAACTGACCTTTTTTGATCTGAAATGAAGACAGATTCAGCAACTGTATGGCCTATTTCTAGGTTAAAACATTTTCAGAAACACGTTTTTTTGTAAAAAAAAATTTAAAATCTGAGATCATATTTAGAATGCCATTAGTCTGTTCTGAAATTCGGGAGCAACCACACCCACGTAGCGCATTCGTTCAATCAGCTGCCATGTGTTTGTCATGTTTATCCTGCTTGTCATTTCTAGTAAGTGTGTTAAACATAGGTGTTGAAAATGTTCACAACGGCAGTAAGTGGTTTGTGCACATTAGCATTGTACCGACGAACCGTGCGACGCGCACCGAACCTAGACAAGTGAACCGAACGGTTCGGATATTTTTTCATGAACCGTGCCACCTCTACTAAACAATTAATTTCCACAGAAATTATGTTCTCAATACTAAATAAGTTAAATAAACTTATTAATTTGTCCTCTCAGTCCAGTTGTCTGGTTCTCTTTTCCAATATATTTTAGGAACATTGAAGTAAGTCCTCTGGCTCAAACATGTAGTGATGGATATCAGACTGTCAAAGAAAGTCTTTATCCGCAAAGTGTTGTTAATCAGCACCATGCTGTCGTGAGAACAGCATTAGAAAAGAATGCAGGGTGTTCGGGACTTGGAACAAGGAAGCCAGCTATTATAGTTCTCTACGTACTAAAAAAAGAATTTCATAGCTTAGTTGTCTAAATGTCCATATAGCTACATGCTAGTGGCCAGAGAAATTAATCATTAATGTTAAAAAATATAACACAAACAACCACTGTCAATCTTTATCGCATACTGGAAGGAACCTTTTGGGCAACAATCCTGCTTTAAGGTTCTATCCCATTTCTCCTCCTCAGCCCTCCCCCAAATTTCAGTCACCCTCTGTGGGGAAGAGAGCTATGAGGGAGAGGAGAAATAGGAAATGAAATGGCACTCGACTCGCACACATCATTAGAAACTGACAACTGAGACTACTCTGTTAGATTGACGACATATCCAAATGTTACAAAGATGAACAATATGTATTGAGTTTTGAATCTTGCTAAATCTTATCCATAATATATAATGACATTTCTGAAGAAATAGACATTAGGCTACATGTATTCAATATTTGAAAAGAGATTTAAATAACTACTTTGCAATACTGAACTAAACTCACATGGTTGCAGGTAAGTTTTTTAAATCAATTATTTGAAGCTTTTCAATAGATTCACTTGAATTTAAAATGTGTTATTCTTTTTGTATTTTTATTGAAAGTTAAGGATGCATATCTTTACATATTGTGTGTATCCTCAATGTTCTAATCTTTAATATTAAATAAAGATTGAGGCTCTAATTTATCCAGTTTGTCACAACGCCAATACCCTCGGTAGCGATTGCATAGATTTCTGCATTGCATTTGGGAGAATTTGCAAGGTAATCTGCGTAGCCCTCAGCAGCTTGTGTGGTAGTAACAAAGATTAATTTGGAGGGAGAGGGGTGAAACGGCACTTAGCCAAATTAAGTGTTGAATTGGGACAACACTGTCTCTTGTTCAGGCGCTAAACAGAGGGGTAGGGCTGAGGGAGTGTATTGGGATGGGGCGTAAGAATTTACTTGAGGGCACACTGTGCTAGGCAAGGGAAAACAAATAAGGATGTGGCAGACAAATGGGGAAGATGCCTAATAATAGGTATGTTTATTTCTAAAAACATTTCAAACCTGATATTCGGTAATGAGCTAGCTTAACATAATAACACTAATTATCACAAAACAGACATTTTAATGCAGTGATGACTGTAAAAGAACATGTGTTTCAATTGCTGCTTGAAAATGGGGGGGGGGGGGTTTAAAGTACACACTCACCCGTTAGCTTGTCAGCGCTAGAGGTGAAGTCACCTATGTCTGTCATTATCAGAAATACCAACATAAGAAAGTGCAAAGCAGAGTGAGGATGTGGCATTTGATGCATGTGCACCATTTAAACTGAAAGTTTATTTCGGTACCTAAGAGAATTTTTCTAAACTGTAGGCATGGCGAATAGAAACTTGAGTTTAATATTTAGCCAGTTAAATTCAACCAAGGAAATATTTGAGGGAGTTATTGGTTTTTAAACAATAGATTGGGATTTATAGAAACAACACTGCTTCTGAGTCTGCAAGGGATCAATCAGCCCATGACTTAGTAATGTTGTTGGCCCACCTAGTTGCACTATAATTGTAAGTCACTGTTGATACTGTTTCATGGATGATATTATGTACATTCAACATAATTGAAAGATGATTATGATGTTGTAGATGACTTCTTACCAATGTTTTCATTTGTTAAACAGTGTCCAATTGAGTGGTTTCACTTTGCTTGTGTTGATCTTGCTACAAAACCAAAAGGAAAATGGTAGGTGAATGTTCTGAAATTATTTAAAGAAAATTTGTGTGAATGTATTTGGCAACATGTTGTATAATACTTATTTTTACACGATTATCTTCTATTTTGTCTTTCAGGTTTTGTCCTCGATGCACCCAGGATAAGAAGAAAAAATGAGATGTATATTCTATAAAAGTACTTTTCTATAAATATGTATTTTGTCTATGTAGTAAAGTAGTGTAATATATTTACAAAAATATTCCCTTTCTATTATGGCTGTGCATAGATATGATTGGCTAAATACAAAGCTTTTAGTCAAATTACTTGAAATGTCAATTTATTTTGTGTTTGACCAACATACATCTGCTGTTGATTTAATGTTCTTGACATGAGCAGTTTCTCTTTCAAATTATGTCCTCAATCAAATAGGGCCAGTTTTCAGATCTCATTTGTTTGCATTTTAGTTAACTAGCTACCTCTCAATCTCTTCAACCAAGGACGCAAACAAAATGCTTACTCAATCTAGTTTTGGACTAATAAGCTATATAGGAAAAGGTATACTATATTTTTGTATTTACTGTCAAGTGTTTTCCCACTCCTGAATGTAAAATGATCAGACATTGGAAAGTCAACTAGTGAGAGAAAAGCACTTTGAACAAAACTGCTGTTCATTATAATAATAAACAATTTGGCAATCCCTAATGTATATCAAGTTGATATGGTGCAAGGTAAACTGTATTTGTTGGGGGAATGGCACAATTTTGAGTAGTTTTCTCTGACCCCAATGTTGCACACGTGGCGTGAATAATAAATGTAAGGAAAAATTATATATAGCTCAACTAAAGATTGAGAACCTACATGATGGTAGCTCTCCATTAACAGGATCAAGCAACCCTGCTGTAAAGCAGTAATATTAAGACAAACATTGAAAGTAATTAAAGTCTACTATAGTGTTCAAATATTTTGTTTAAAATTATTAAGTGTGTTTTATTTTTACAATGGGCCAATCATGTCACATTGTATTTCTGACCATAGATGAAATACTATTCCTTATTTAACAGTGTTGACAAGGACATGGGAACCAAAAATATTATTTTCCAAAAGATTGACTTTAAAAGGTTTATTCATTTTAAGGATTGAGGATTTTAGCAAACTTGTATTGTTTCTGCTGTGGTTATATCAATCTTGTTGAAGTCTAATGCTGATGAAACAAAGAGCCAAAGTATATGTATTTTCTATATGTTTTCATATCAATAAATATTCACCACAATTCCATATTTCAATGGCAGCTGTTAAGGTTGTGTACTTTCATCCATGTCCAATTGGTGGTAATTGCTTTATTTAAAAAAGGGACTAGTATTTGAAGTTGCAAAGCAAGTCTGAAATGCATTTTAAAACCCATTATCAGAATCCTCCTCATCCCAGCTGCAGGTCTCCAGAGCACCCGCTTTAAACTCCACCTCCAGGTCATAGACAAAGTCCGGGTCATCCTTCCGCCTTCGGTTGCGCTCAAATAGTTCATCCATTTGGGCCTTCTTGTGAGCCAATTCCTTGTCATTTAGTTTGTTGAGGTCCTCCTCAGTCTCCAAGCTAAGGGAGGCCAGAGTTTGCTCAAGACTGCGGCCCTGCATGGAATCCCGCAACACTATATGAAGTCTTTGCAGTGTCACTAATGACACACCCTCCAGGTATGCCCTGTGCCGAACGTGGTGCTTCATTCTCTCTGCAGCCACACTGCAGTCTGCGGGCAGAAACATTGATTGTGTTACCTTTATAAATCTGGATTTTCTACTGCCATTTTATTTTGTACCAAATGGTCAAATCTCAATATTACACCGAAGTAAATGAATGTGTCAATAACACCATAAATTTGTGTGACTTCACAAAAGGTCAAGTAATAACGTGGTGCTACTTCAGTATTTGGCCCAACGCTAATTTTACTGTCGAAACCAATAATGGCCTTTGCAGTGGAAGTATGATGTGACATTTACAGTAGACATTTAGCAGATGCACTTATCCAGCTGGAGAGACTTAATGTGGGCTCCAATTACCAGCACCTTTGACTGGCAATACACAAACAATATAGTTATGGAGAAACTTAAAACACCAACATGTGAGAAATACTGTACTTAATTAATGTTGCAATGGAACCAACCAAACTCATACAATAATTTACCACAAAAGAAATTTCACCAAAATCACAGTTCCATAACTCTTGGCGCTTATGCAGTACTTAGTGCAACCACCTCTGGCAAGGATAACAGCATGGAGTCTTCCTGTAATCTTGACAAGGTTAAGGAACACAGAGGGATTTTGGATCATTCAGCCATGCAAATTCTTTCAAGACCCTTCACATTCTTGGGTTTGCGCTCATCAACTCCCCTCTTCAACTCAGCCGACCGGTTTTTAAATTGGATTGAAGTCCAGCGAATGGGATGGCCATGGCAGAATATTGATTTTGTTGCCACAGAACTATTTCTGTGGATCTTGAGGTATGTTTTGGGTCATTGTCTTGTTGGAAAATCCACCTATGGCCAAGTCCCAGGCTTTTGGCAGAGTTAACCAGATTGTCAGCAAAATGTTTTCGATACTTTGTGGAATTGATTATGCCAACAGTCTTGATCAGTGCCCCTGGACCGCTGGAACTGAAACAGCCCCAAAACATCACTGACCCACCACCATATTTCCCTGTGGGGTTGAAGTGCCTCCTTGTATGCATCTGTTTCGACGCCAAACATGCCGTTGATGTATTTGACCAAAACGTTTAATTCTGGTCATCTGACCAGAGGATCTTCTTCCAGTCATAATTTAAATAACAGTTGGCAAACCCCTAGCACTTGTGTCTGTCTTGTGGTCAGAAATGGCTTTCTTCTGGCAACCCTTCCAAAGAGGCTGTGGAGGTGGTGTCCGATGGTGCTTTTTGATACCTGGTGACCCCAAGATGCCACCCAGGCATGCAATTCTTTCACAGTGATTCTTGGGGGTTTTGTTGCTTCTCTTACCATTCTCTCTATCCTGTGGGGCAAAATGCATTTGCGTCCTCTACTCATGAGTTTTTCAACTATTCCATGTCTTTTGAAATGTGTAATTGCCCTGACAGTGCTCAGTGGTATATTAAATCATTTGTGGATCTTTTTGTAGTCATTACCAGATTTATGAAGGTCTATGACCATCTGTCTCTTGAACTGCCAATTCTTTTCTTCATGGTGTTGGATGACAAAGAGATTGCATGTGTGTTACCTCATTTTTAGACCCTAGTGGAACTGGAAGTAATGTAATGGCTCAATATAGTTCCTTAAGACTTAGATTAATTTAAGTGGAATTTCATTCCTGGTTTAATTTTGGTATATGTTCTTTACTATCTGTAAGGATGCCATTGATTGTGAATTATTGATTTGGAGGACAGATTTTTTATTTAATCAATGAATTAATTTTGTTTGTTCCATTGACACAAGTACAATATTTCTCACATGTTGGTGTTTTGAGTTTCTCCAATTGTATTGTTTATATATTTAGAGTATAGTTTGTGCATTGCCAGTCAGGGATTCCAGTAACTTTGGAGCCCACTAAGTGCATACAGTACATTTTAAGACTGTTTGGCAAAACTCCTATACCTTATGTCTGAGAAATTTTGGGGTTCCCCTCTGAAAACAATCCACAACAAGTGAGAAATCAATTGAAATACGCCATGTACTGTAGTCGTTTTCTTACCTGAATATTTCGAAAAGTTCCTTACAGGTATGATTCTTTTCCGCATCTTATTTGTGTCTTTACATTCATAAATTAAAACGATTGATGGTGGGTTGAATTTCACCCCGCACCGTTTAGCAGCAAACTGCATTTTCAATTGAGAGTACAACGTGAGATAAGTAACATAATTCTCTAACTAACATTTCGAATACAAACGTGTAAACCACATATATGAAGCAATGCGACTCCGTTCACCTTTTAGCTAGCTCAACACCACATTAACAAATTTGTATCTACCAATCTTTTGCCTGGCAACAATAACAAATTACTTCCGGTTCACGGTGTTTTAAAATAGTAGTCCACGATTAAGAGAAAGTCAGAACTGATTATACTCAAAACACTATAAAGCTGAAGAAAAAAGAACAATTATTCGTATTTGTTCTTATTAAACTAACCTTTCCTTACATGTGTATTCATGTTTCAAAGTCAAATAAATGCAGGCAACCAGTGGAGGCTGGTGAATTAAAAAAGTTGAGGAGGATGGGAGACTCACGATTTAGTTGTCAACCATGCAGAAGGCCAAGGACTTAAGAATTATGTTCAACTGAAACATTAAATGCATTTATGATTAAATGTGGAATGGGTTGTTAGGTGTAATAGTATATAAACAGTGCTCTTCATTGATAGGTGGTGTTAGAAAACAACTTCATTCTTTCCCTCAGAGTAGAATTTACTCTAGAAACACACACCTAAAGGTGCGCAGTAGATTAAACAGTCATGTTATCATGTAGACAAATGAGAAGACTACTTACAATGTTAAGAAGGGAAGAGTCACATTAGAGTAATTATTTATGGATGATGTTGGTGTATTGAAAATTCTTCCATTAAGGAGCATGGATGACCAGGGGGTTCAGTTCAGAATTCCATGGGTGAGGTAAAGCGCAACTCTTGCCAAAATGAAACCTAAGGTCTTTTTTTAATGTACACCAGTCAAACTTTCATTTAAATGCATGATCAGGATGGAAACACCACTTTAAGATTTTCCCTATTTTTGGTTTCGGTCATATCTTCTTTTGAACAGGAGTTATAGGGGCACTAAAATGATAGCATCAAAATCGCTACTTTTAAAACAATAAGAAGGCTTGACACAACATGAAACTTTGCTCGAAGTATCAGCAGGGGCAGTACTTATGAACTTGAGCATTGAGAACATTGTTTGTGTACACCAAGTTTACTAGAAAGAAAGGTTTGGTACAACTCACCTTAGCAGTTTGTGTTTCTGCTAACTGCCATTTTGCCAGTCAAAAAGTGTCGATCTTCGAATGCAAATGAATGGACTCCATAAGAGGAAATGTCATGAAGTTGTAATTCCAATGAAAAAAATTATAACTTGGCCACTTAGCTCATGGCAATATCTATTCAAATAATAACAATGGGTTTCATTCAATAAATCAGTCTAAATCTCATTTTAGCTGACGTAAACGCTTGAAACTTTGTAACACTAGCAAGAACAAACCACGCGAGACCTCACGTGACTTCCGCTTTGTGATTTTAATATTATTTCATATGATGCTTTTTTTAAACTAAAAGGTCAATATTGTTTTTCACTAACAACAAAACAATGAATTATCAGTACATTTAAATGAAACTAAGCTTTAGGAGCGTTCCATGTTTACTCTTCTCCATGTTACGTTGCATTCAGAAATCAACTATTTTTGACTAGTAAAATGGGAGCCACCAGAAACACAAACTGCTAAGGTGAGTTGTAAAAAACGTTATTTTTTTGGAACTTATTGGGGTTAGCTGTAGGAAAGGTTTAAGAATTATCTTGGCAACAAATCACATGCTATTGTTGATTTTGTTACTATTCATAAAGAAGTCCCACAGGGTTCAATTTTGGGTCCTTTATTGTTTACCATGTACATAAATGATATCTGTAATGATGTGTTAAATGTACATTTCCTTCTATGCTGATGACACAGTACTTTATGCAGTAGACCAATCTATTGCTCAAGCATTTACATGCCTGCAGACTTATTTTGATTTGCTACAAAATGCACTTTTAGACCGAAGGCTTGTGTTAAATGCAAGTAAAATTAGGTACATAGTGTTTTCTAGAGCCAAACATCTATGATAAGATAATCTTAACATTACTACATTTTTAGAATGTGTCCCCTCTTATAGCTACCTAGGAATTTTGTTAGATGATAATCTCTCTTTTAATACACATCACTGAGCTGGTGAGGAAGCTGAAAGTGAATCTGCTTTTATATAGGAATAAATCATGTTTTCTCAGCATAGAAAGGAAATTGTACAGACAACTTTTGTCAGTGGGTGATTATGGTGATATACTATATATGCATGGGTCAGCGTTAAAGCATTTGGATGTAGTATAGCATGCAGCGTTGCACTTTATTACTGGAGCAAACCGTCACACACACATCATTGCCTGTCATACACAGGCTGGGACTCCTTGACTCTTAGAAAGTCCAGGCATTCTCTGACGTTTGTTTATAAGGCTGTATTACAGAAACAACCAAGCAATTAAATGAAAAAATGCAGTTGTCAAATACTATATATCAAACTCAGGATATTTTATTACTAGCGACACCATGGGTTTACTCGGAGTTAGGTAAACTAACCATGGAAACACAAGTACATTTTGCGTGATTTAATCATTTGTTATTCTTTTATTAAATTTTGTCATGATTTTTCCAGATTTTACTTCCTTTTCAATTCCCTTCTTTAATCCTGCCTTGTCGGCAGATCCGCAACTCCCTGTACAGATCTGTGGGATGACGAGGGGCGGGCACATGGTTCATCCAACCACGTCACCGGAGCCATCGATTCTTTTTTGCATTGTTCACCCAACACGGAAGAATTTAGTCAGATAATGTACGGGATGATTACGTTCACTGACTACACTTCCGTGATTGAATTTACAGGCGCCCGATCTGAACACAGAGTCGCTGGAGAGTGACGTGGTAGGATCATAGACTGTATTTATTACTGAATGTAGCATGTGTGACGTCACCCATTGGTTTATGGAGATCAGATTTGAGTCATCGAATTTGCCATTACGGGCACAGACATTTTGGTTGCAGAGGTGACTATTTTAGATGAGAGGGAGGAGTAATCTAACTGATATTAATTGGGATGCTAATGTTGGCTAACGAAAAACAGTATTAAAACAAAATGTAATGTTACATACATACCGGAAAAACTGAACTGCCGACTCCTTTGAGTGTCTTGTCGTACAACCGAGTGATTTTAAAATCAACAAGACCATATTTTTTTTTAATTAACAACATTCTGTATTGCAGAAGACTTAACTAGCGATTGGGACCATAAACTCATTAAGAAAAAGTTTACTGAGGTAATCAAATGTGATGTGGGTCTTATTCTCATAGATTTCTACAGAAACCGACCTCTTTTGCAACCACACGTGTTGTCCCCAGCTGTAATGCAGCGACTTAGCCCACTACACCACGCGGACCCCAAAAATGTATGGTTTGTACCGAAAGCAATTAGGCCTCTAGATTTTGGGGTTTTCTTTGTGCAGGAACATTAGTTTTTTACGCAAATGATTGTTATTTCACTAAGTTGTATTCTGCACATTCATCTGCACAGACCCATAACTTTATGTCATAACACTTGCCATAGACCTGTGTGTGAGAGAGCTGATTAATGAGGGAGTCTGTCAAAAATCACTTTTTTGCAATGCTTCGTGCAGGAGGCCCTGGGAGAAGTCAGAGAACCCGTGGTCAGGCTCGAACCCATGACCATCATGACGTAGACTGTCCTGCAATGCAGCAACTTAGCCCACTATGCCACATGGACCCCATGTGATTTGGTATGTTGCTTCATTTAACTTCTCTGCCCATATGCAAAACAAATTGCTATATCCAGCCTACCTTGAAAAACACTAAAAGGAAATTCAAAACCTAAGATAAACCCCTTTCGATATTCCTTATTGGTTTTGCTCTGTCTTCATGTTTAAGTACCGCTGCCGCCCAATCATGATTTGCCTAAAAAATCAGTGACAATAACAACCAGGAACAACACATCCTTAGATCAGTTCTTTTGACCAACTGCTGTGGCAGATTCTAAATTATACTATTTGAATACTATGTCTCACACTCATGGAATGACATACAGTACAGAGCAAACGTAATAGTGCCTGTATGCAAATGTAAATGTCTGTTACATTGCATTTTTATTGTTAACTGTGAATGTTTCTTTTGAAGTAGAAACATGTATTGTGTTTTTATTTTACTTTTTTATTATTAATATTTTATTTTATTATACCTTTATTCTGTTTGGTTTCTTTGACTGATGTTATTATATTGTTGTTTCACAGGACTCCCAGTATAAATATAGGTGAATGATAATATTTCTGTAGGAATTTTGTGTCTTTTGCCCAATGGCACATTATACCTGCTAACTAGGGATTTCTAATACTTGTAAATAATTCTTTCTTTGGAATTATGTAATTTGATATGATTTTATGCTGTGATTAGTAACCTGAACTGTATTCGTGGTAATTTTACATGCTGTGATTAGTAACCTGAACTGTATTCATTGTAATTCTATATGATTATGTGCAGTAATTTGTCACCTGAACTGTATTCATTGTAATTCTATATA
>JACXGM010008167.1:11270-29463 GCA_016801145.1 Umbra pygmaea
GAAATTCATTCTCTGCATTTAACCCATCCCTCAAGGGAGCAGTGGGCAGCCATATACAGCGCCCGGGGACCAACTCCAGATTTAAGCCAGTGCCTTCGTCAGGGGCACTGACTGGAGAACCTAACCTGCATGTTTTTGATGGTGGGGGAAACCGGAGCACCCGGAGGAAACCCACGCAGACACGGGGAGAACATGCAAATGTCATGCATATGATTATGTGCAGTGATTAGTCACCTGAACTGTATTCATTGTAATTCTATATGATTATGTGCAGTGATTAGTCACCTGAACTGTATTCATCGTATGTCTCCTGGAACCAAATTGGAGGTGTGGTATTTACATTTTAGAAGGTGAACATGGGTCATTCCTGCTATGCAGTAATATGGACCTGAACATTTTTTTTTAATTATTCATGTTTTGAATGTTTCTTATGTGATTTCAGAAAAAGGTCATGTTTGACTATCAGAACACAATTGCCATAAAGTCCTAATAATTGTAGGCAGATTATTGATGTGGGGTTTCCCCCTCACTGTGTAAAAGCGCTTTGGGTTCCTTGGAAGAAAAGTGCTATATAAGTTGAAAGCATTATTATTATTATTGAACAAGACCCAATTAAATAGGAATTACCAGCCTAGTAGTTGTATACATTTCTCTTATTATATGCAGTGAGGGAATGGTGGTCTCAAGTTTGAAGGTTTTTGTAGATTGTTCCAGTCGTTGGCAGCTGAGAACTGGAAGGAGTGGTGGTCAAGTGAGGTATGGGCTTTTGAGGTGACCAGAGTCGTGTACCTGCTTGAGCACATGCTATGAGTATGTGATGCTATGGTGACAAGTGATCTTAGGGTTTTGCCTAGCATGGACTTGTAGATGAGTTGATTCCAGTGAGTTAGGCGTCGTGTGTGCAATGAGGGCCAGCCAATTAGTGCATAGAGGTCGCAATGGTGGGTGTTGTATGGGGCATTTCACACACATATAGGGATTATGACATGCACTATTTCTCTCAGCCACAGTCGGTGGATCTTAATTGGGGACGTGAATGGAAGGGTGTGTAGCACATCAAACCCATTGTGTAATACCGTTCCGTTTTCCCCAGTCCAAACGGTAATGTTAGCCCGGCATCCCCAATTAAGATCCACCGACCGCGGCTTATTTCTCTATTGTATGTTGAGCAACAAAAGACTGTGAATAAGTGTCATTGTTTATACAATTGATCTTACAATTATGTCTCTCCGATAGGAATTGCAGTGTTGTTGTGGTATTCATTCTGAAAGAAATTGGTCATGTTTATATGGTAACATTTTATACACAAAGATGTCTTCTGTTTGAACTGCCGAACCAGCCTTTTCCTGGAACACCGATAGAAATATCTGGCACCGACCAAATTTTTTCAGCCTGCTGTATAGCCACTACTGTTTTCACCACTGTGGCCATTTGAAGTGACCAATACAGCCTCTCTGAGATGTGAACCGCAAGGAACTTGTAGTTTGTGACCCTCTCCATGGCATCTTCGTTGATTTGGACGAGGTGTGCTTAGCCTTGTTCATCCTGTAGTGCATGATCAGCTGTTTGTTTTTAATTTTAAGCCATGAAAATTCAACTATATTATTTTTCAGTGACCAGCTAACAAATACTCATTGCTTGCTATTTTAACAACATGGAAAGGCTACAATAATGCCATGTGCTGTACCTTGTGTGGGGGGTGAAGCCCATGCAGCTCATGTGAAAGCCCTATTATCCACTACACAAAACTTAGAGGGTAACTTCCACATATAGGCTGAAGGCCTGAATTGATGCATCAACTGTTTAACAAAAAAACTGCCATATTATTTTAATGTATAGATCATACATTGTTTTACATTTATTTTAGAACATATTTAGATTTGTGTATGTACCAATATGGGGAAGTTCCAGAAAGTCGACCAATCACAGTTTCCAAAGAGACATGAACGTCGCCCGCATTTGTTTTCGTCCAACTATTTATTTTTATATTTATTTATATACACATTTATTTATGATCGAATTTTTTTTAATTTTTTAAAAAAGTTATAGCAATTAATTTCCATTTCGTCTGGCCTAATAGTGAACCGGATATTGTAATTGGTCCTTCACTTCTGTTCTTCCGTAAACACATGACGCCAAACGAGCTGGGAGTCCATCGGTTTCTGTACTCTCGAATGCAAGTTACTCATGTTTGTATTTTTCAGCACGTGCCATATTACTCATGTTTGTATTTTTCAGCACATTTGCCCTTATTTTTAACTGCATTTTTATTGGATCAATACATGCAGGTATATGACAATATCAAAATGTCATGTTGACTAGATTCGTCAATGGTCTTCTTGGGTGATACCTAATGTTCTGGACAGTAGCATGTAAGCTAGGGCAGCTAATTTAGCAATCATGTTTGACATCGCATCAAGTTTTAGTGTTGTATTTGCGTACCCGGTTAATAATAGTAATAAGACATATCTGAGTTTTGTGCTATATTGCAAATTAAACTCAAGTTCAGTGCTGCGTCCAGTTTTTCACATTGGCAATTTGACACAAGCCTGTGTTGTGTGATGATTACTATGCTTCACGAGTACAATGTTAATTCGGCTACTCACACATTTTCGTTTGACCAGCAGTTGTCAGCTATATCTGTCTCAAGGTTGCCGACTTGGCGTGAGACTCGGTAACATTTCAGTGTGCGCGCGCAGAACACTTTTGGTATCCCTAACCCACATTTTATAAATGTCAGTCCTTGTCTACTTAGTATAAACCCAGATTTATGCAAAGAAACAACTAATAGAAAGGAAACGCTTAATTTTTTATGCTGAAAGCGTGAGAGTCACGCCAGAAGCGTGAGAGTTTGCAACCCTGCTGTCTATATGTTGTGGTTGCTTGATAAATGTAACCATCCAATTCTGGCCGTGCATGTTGATTTCTCTAATATAAAGCAGAATTCATTATTCCTTCAAGCCTTGTTGTCCCCAGCACACAAACAGCACAATTCTGTCGGGAGAAGGTGCCCCCTTCCCATTAACCGACATTGAAGCAGAATTAATTTGCAACTAAAAACATGATATACACGTGATTCAATAGAAACATGGTTTCACATTCTTTTTTAGTTAGAATAGACCACACTCACACTGCCTGCACAACTATCCAAAAAAGGCTATTTCATTAAAGGGGAACAATTATGAAATTGTATAATTTGTCTGTGTTACTAAATCGCTTAAAGTTATTTTTTAGTCAGCTCTCTCACTCATGGAGAACAGGGGCACGCTGGCTGGCACCAGTGCTATGACATAAGGTTATGGGTCTGTACAAATGAATGCGCTGAATAAAACTTTGTGAAATAACAATCATTTGTATGAAAAACAAATGTTCTTGCACAAAGAAAACCCCAAAATCTGGAGGCCCATGTGGCATAGTGGGCTAAATCGCTGCATTGCAGGACAGTCTACGTCATGATAGTCAGTGGTTCTCTGACTTTCCCCGGAACATGGTTTCTCTGACTTTCCCCGGAACTCCTGCACGAGGCAGCGCAAATTGGCATATGGCTGTTCGGGATTTGGGTTAGATAACTCAGATTAGCTATTCTACCACTTTGCTTTTTATCGACTGCTTGTGTGCAGATCAGGTGCCTGTAAATTATGTTGCCAAGATGAATGAGAGCAGCTATACCACCTGCAAAAATTCAGGGCCTCATAGACAACTATCACAAATTTCTGCACGCTGTCATTGCTGCTAAAGGGGGCAACACACTGTATTGAGAACTTAGACTTTCCAACAGGGGTCATTTAATTATTTTCTTTGTTGCCATGTTTTGTTTTATGATTGTGCCATTCTGTTATGACCTACAGTTGAATATGACTCACATGAGAAATAAAAAACATTGTTTTGCCTTCTCACTCATGTTTTCTTTAAAAATGGTACGTCTATTACCAGTTCTCCCGGGGCATGCAAACATTTGAGCACAACTGTATATATGTTAAGGAATTAATTACTTTTTGCTATTCCTTTATGAAGTGCCAATATTTTGGCATTTGAACAGGCATTTAGACATTTTTTGCAATAATATATATATCACAAACATGAGTTGTGCTTCCACAATGTTTGTCAATCTCTTGTCCAAATTTAATATAATTTATTTATTTTATGCTGTGTTTTTGTGTATTAAATAGCACTGTATAGAGTAGGAATTTATTATCCTATATACAATATTATTTGGGATAAAAAAAAACAAGTACAGATTTAACAGTGTTTGTAAGCTGGTCACTTGAAAGAGATGGTAGGTCCTATTGTTACGGCCCATTCTTTCATCTTAAAAAAATGATTGTCAAAGCCACATGTCTTTAATGCTAGAACAACCTCAATAGTGAAGAACATGGGAACCTTCCTTGCGCTCAAATCCACTCTCTGCATAGCCTCACCTGTTCCTTCAGTCTGACATTACACAGCCTCTCCCCTCACCCATAAGTTCTGTTAAAAGGATCTAATATGGACATACGCAGCCAACCAGTATTTTTATTAACAGTTTCAAAATAGTTGTCTGCAATCCATTGCTTGTCATCTACACCACTTCATTGTCGTTGTTGCCCCCGTGCGATTATGTTGGTATAGGTGTTCATTGACCCAGCAGGTACTCGTCACCTGAAATTCCAAAAGCACTGCCATAGACTTACTCTGATTTCCTACATTAATTGCCTTTCGGATAAGGTCTAAATAACAAAAGAGTTTCTGGTAAAAAAAAAGGTAAAAATAGTTTTGACTGTGAAATGACTCTGTTTATGTTTTTGCAGAAGAGAACAAATGTGGTTTGTCCAGGACATGGCTTGAGACTATATCAGGTACAATGGATATTAGGAAAAAGGGATTTCACAGGTAAGATGAAGATCTGGGGAAAAGGTTATTATAAAAGAGGTGGCATAGCTAATAATAGCATTGAATAGATCAGATGTTTCTAACCCTGGTCCTGAAGAGCCATTGCCTGATATTGTTTTTACTCCAACACTAATTTCGCACACCTGATACTAACAATCAGCTAGTTAAAAAGCCGAATAGGGGAACAAATGTGGCTACAGGATGGTAGCTCTCCAGGACCAGGGTTGGAGACCCCTGGGCTAGATGTTGAGTTTATGATGCCTAATCTCTAACTTGTGTTTCTCTCTTTTTAGAGAGTTGGTCACTACAATTGACTTCAGCCATGGTTTTCTAGATGGCCTTGAGGTTTTGCTGGTTCACAGACTACCCAGTGGGATATATACTGATCCATACCACCTTGCAACTCTGAAAGACAACACTGGTTTACAGGTAAAAAAACAGGCAATGACAGTGACAGCTACAACATAGAAAAGCACTGGTTTGTTTTTTGTTTTGCACATTATACCCAACCCTGCACCTAAATAAAGACATCCATGTTTGGTTGATCCTTAAATATCCAGGGACAACATTCAGAGATTCCCTAAACATTAGACTGTTACCAGGTTTCCATCGATTATGAGTCTGAAACATGTTGACAGATAAAACAATTGTTGGACTATTTGTGCTTTTTATTTATAAACGTATAACATGATGCACATGTTCTAATATTCAGAATATTCACAGGAAGCACCCAAGGTTAAATAAATAAATAAAAATATAAACAAGAATTTAAAATGTCATAGAGAATCATGTACAGGGCCCCTATTCAGAAAACATCTGAAGGCTAAAAGTTGTCTAAATGAAGAATGCTAAGTGTTTTTTTATTTCACAAAGCGTTTTAGTTCTAAACCACTTTCTAAATCTGTTGAAAGTTATGAGTCCTCTTGAGGACTCCTAAGCCACTAAGGCCAAATCAGAAATTATCATAAAATGCAGAGCCTCCTCCGAATAAAGGCAATGAATATTTTGAATTATACATTACAATATAACATATTCCGATGACAGGCATAGCAAGGTTAGTTTATGTATAAAGATATTTGTTAAGTTTTCTATAGCCAAAATACATTTAGTGATTGTGGTCTAGTTAAGTTGAACATAATTGCCCAATTGTACTATAACCTGTGTCATTAGTTGTTGCTTGAATTCTGAGAATCTAAAAAATGCCAGTGCATTTCACAGTCATTGGTGGTCCTGGATAGAATTGTTAAAGTCACATTTGCAGGCATATATATTACCAAGCATCTTTTTTGATTTCCGTAGTTATCCCAACTTCTAAATGTCTCTAATAATGTCCTTCACTCACTATTAAAGTATGAAATAAAAGTCTGCCATTCATCAGAAAATTTTGTGTGATCCCTCACAGAATATTAAATTTTTTCTAGTTGTAAAAATTACAAAATGTCACACAGCCACTGAGAGGCAAATGGGGGCTGACAGGACTTCCACTGCAAAAAAATCCTGTGTCGGGCTAATAGTGAAGTAAAAGCAAGGATATCGGCATTTTTGTAATTTAGCGAGAGAGAATCCCGTGGGGTTCCAAACCCTGCTATCAGAAGGAAGTATTCCTGTAGTTAGTCAGTTTAGAGCAAGTAAAAAACATATGGTAGAGGAAACATGGTAAGGAATAACATCTGTCACCCACGTCCATTACTGTGGGGTACATTCTAGACAGTCTGAACGGGAGAGTAATGGATTCTATTGATCGCCTTGAAATTAGTCCAAGACGAGCGCAAGATGAGGTGGTATTTATTCTATCAATTGCTCTAGCCCAGAACACTTTTGAGAGTTCAAGAAGACCCATTTCCCGTTCCCAAGCAGTTTTGGGTATGTTAGTGGAGTGTTTATCACAAGACAATCCAAGACTAGATCTGTGAAATCAATGATTTCTGTTGAAGTAAAAATTCTAAAACTCATTCCAGGGCTGGGTGGATGGTAGGGAAGGAAACAACAAATTCAAAAGAAAATAAATGTCTCATCTGCAGGTACTGGAAAAAATGGGATTGGGCAAAGCATGTTTAGCAGCCAAGTAGGGAAAACTCATAAAGATCATGGAATGTTTTAATACTGTTCCTTTTCCAAAGAGATAAAGCATTGTCGACCACAGATTGGGTGAATATGTGGTTGTTATCAATAGGGCCCGTAATGGATGTAGAGAAAATAAAATGGTGACAGAACTGGTACCAGATTTTAAGTGTGGATAATACTACAGGATTGTCAGTATAACGAGAAGGAGATATGTTCTAGTAGTCTATTAATGAAAATAAAGTTTATGCATATCCACCAATCTGTTAATTGTTTACGAGCTGCCAGACATGTAAGAGGCTGACAGTTTGCTGAAAATACTGTTATATAGATATTGAAATCAAAGTTTAGCCATAATGTCACTGATTAAACATGTCACAGAATTTTATATTGACTAGTCAAGTTGTTTAATCAGTATATCATTCTCAGTTTCTTGTTTAATCTGTGGCACTGTGGCTACATTTTTATTTAAATATATTTTTTTTAATATGTCAACATGAAACGTCCTACAGGATTGCTGTGATTAATTTAGTGACAGACTCTTCATCCCCTATCGGCCAATCACTGCAGGCATAGAATGTAAGCTTGTTCATGGAACATTGCATCATCCATAGCAACAGGGTCAATCATGCCCTTAGCTTTAGCGTAAGAGTTGTCAGAATTCCTTACTAAAAGTTGGTTTCAGCAGCTTTGTCAATACATTGTAAATGCTGTTTAGGAGTCCTCTTACTAGTAAGATACATTTTTTTGTGAATACTGTCATTACTGGTTAAACAAAAAGCTAGTAGTAGTCTTTTTGCTGTGAAAGAGTGATCACATGATATGCTTAGTAATATATTTGTACCATTTTCTGATAGGTGCTTTTGAGTTCATCGGTTGACTTGGAAGCTCCAGCACACATGTCAGATGATCTTACTGTATTTGTGCATTCTTCTCTGGACAAAGGAAGTTTCAAAGCAACAGTCCCAATTCATGGACGTTATCACAAGCCTTCTCTTACAAGGAAGAGATTTGAACTTGTGAAAATTGAATATCCAAAGCTAATACTCAGGACAAATACATGTGAGTTATCAGGTCTTTACTTTTACGCTCAACATACTTTGCTGGAGTTCAAGTATTCACTGTTTACATAGATTCCACTGTGTCTGTAATTATACCTTTTTCAGACTATACCTCTACAGTAACTGTTGAGGCAACTGATGAAATTACAAACAATTTAAAAATGGGTTTATCAGAAGCGTCTGTTCCCCTTTCAGACAAAAATATATACACACAGCAAGATGTTGTTGAACTTGACCATGCCTCCAAGAAGGGTACAAAATGTTGGGCACTTCATTCATTCCTATGTAATTAGCTTAACTTACTTGTGTGATCTTAAAATATTGAACATTTTTGTAGATTTGAAAAATGTTATCAATGTCTAACATGTTTGATCTTTGAAAAACATAATGACTTGCATCATACAATGCCTATAGAAAATCATCAGACCCTGTCAAACTCCTTACTTTTTGTCACATTAAACCCTGGAAATTTTAATTAAATCTATATTTTGCCATCTGTACACATTATAACCCTCAACATCAAAGTAAAAAATAATGCAAGGAAAAACTCACAGGTAACCTCGGCTGCTCTGGAAAAAGACGGTGTGGTTGTTTCAAGGAACAAAAATGAGCTGCATGGTCGAGTCACCAGAAAAAAGCCTTTATTGCAACAGTGCCACAAAAAAGCCAGTTTACAATATGCGCAACAACAACTTGACATACCTCACAACTTCTGGAAAACTGTAATTTGGAGTGACAAGACCTAAATAGTAGCCTGGAAAAATCCAGACCCAAATCCGGAGGATATGGGTCTGGCTTCGTGTAATGAAAATGACCCAACTCGAGGGGCGGCACCAAGCATGCATTTGAAAATCTCAAGGTACGCATTTGGATAACACTACGACCAATCACCAGTGGTTTTTCGCTAAGCCCCTATGGTGGAGCTAACTGCTAGATAAAAAAAAGTTGTTTTAAACAACTGGTGTTAATCCATAGCGATCTTACAATGTTCACTAATGACTTCGAGGTCGCAGCGCTGTCGTGTCGTCATCTGTTTAACACACCTCTGGCATGCCTATATCAGATACATTGATGTGATTGGTGCAGCTCGCCTACAAGGGCATAGTTAATGAGCAGAATTACTCGGTGCCAGAGTAACTTGCTGAGCAAATTCAAATTGTGCTCTCGCGAGAACTCTGGATTTCCAGGGTACCAAAATAGAGCTTTATGGTCACAACCATAAGCACTATGTTTGGAGAGGGGTCATCAAGGCCTATATAGATAATAATACCATCCACACTGTGAAGCATGGTGGTGGCTCACTGATGTTTTTGGGGGGTAAGCTCCAAAAGCACAGGGATCCTTGTGAAAATCGATAGCAAGATGAAAGCAGCATGTTATCGGACAATACTGGCAGACAATTTGCATTCTTCTGCACGAAAGCTGCACATGAGATGCTCTTGGACATTCCAGCATGACAATGACCCTAAGCACAAAGGCCAAGTTGAACCTCCAGTGGTTACAACAGAAAAAGATGAAGGTTCTGGAGTGGCCTTAATATCATCTATATTAATCTGTATCTATCCCAAATCTCGGGTAGCGCTATGCCAATTTGCAATGCCTCGTTCTGGAGATCCGGGGAAAGTCAGAGAACCTTTATTGTTTTCAGCATTGAAAAACACTGGTAACTAAATATTAAGTAGGTAAACAATAATTAACTATACAAACAGTTAATTAAATGCAATTTCACAAATAAAAATGTGCGTAAACTGCGTTTATGTGCATTTAGCCTCCATTACAACCCTGATTATTACATCAATGAGTGGCAAAAGTATGTGAACCTCTATCATATGCTGGTCATTTGAAGGAGAGTCCAGTGTTCTCAATCAATAGGATGACAAATCAGGTGTGAGTGGGCACCCTGTTTTATTGAATGAATGAACAAGGATTTATCAAAGTCTGATCTTCACAACACACATTTGTGGAAGTGTACCATGGCACAAACAAAGATTTCCGAGGATGTCAGAAAAAGAGTTGTTGTTGCTCATCAGGCGGAAAAAGGTTGCAAAACAATCTCTGAAGAGGTTGGACTCCACCAATCCAAAGTAATTCAGATTGTGGCCAAACAGAGTACATTGAAGACCATTGTATCACTCCCCAGGAGTGGTGACCTACAAAGATCACTCCAAGAACAAGGCATATAATAGTCTGCGAGGTCTCAAAGGAACCCAGGGTAACTTTTAAGCAGTAAAAGACCTCTCTGACATTGACTAATGTCAATGTTCAAGAGTCAACCATCAGGAGAACACTGAACAACTATGATGTGCATGACAGGGTTGAAAGTAAGCCACTCCTCTTCAAATAGATCATCACTGTCCATCTGCATTTTCCTCAAGATTGCGTAGACAAGCAAGAAGGCCTTTGGGGTAAAAAAAGTTGAAGTATTATACCACAATAGGACTTTTTGGTTTAATTGAGGGCCTGTTTTGCTGCATCTGGGCATCATTGAGGGAACAATGAATTTTGAATTATAGGAGCAAATTCTAAAGGAAAATATCAGGACATCTGTCCTTGAACAGAATCTCAGGAGAAGTGAAGTCAATGGAGAAACGGCAGCCAATCACAGGACTACTTTGTTGGGGATTATACGAGAAGGCGGAAGAGAAAAACAAGGAATTACTGCCAATGAAGTGAAATCAATGATTTAGAGATTGCCAAACACCCTTTGTCAGTGTAAGCTGTGAAAGAAAATACTGTAACTTTGATACATTAAAATATGTGATTCGTTTTTTTATCTCCACAAAACATATCCCCACTGGTGTTTCAAATCCATACCCTCTGCAAGAAAGGCAAGTGTTTTATCCATTAAGCATCATGCGAAGAAGCCTGCTGAAAACAGCAGAATAATTTCCAACCACGTTTGTGTAATTATGGGTACAATCTCTAAATATTTGTGAGCTTCTTTTAAAAACGTGATGTCTGTTTGAATACAATAACATATATAAAAAATTGATTTCTGTTTGTATACAATAATATCTACTAAACGTTGTGATCAGATCAGATATTGCACAGTAGAGTGTGGCAGCTTTTTCAAAGTATAGCGTTTTAAATGGTCTAGTTCCACTATCCGTCTGTAATAGTCCATTACAAGTTCACTTAATGTACCATACATTGATGCGGTATGAGTGCCTCAAAATTAAATGAGCCATCTTTAGGTACATTTCTGAAGATATTGTACATAACAAACAAAATATTCAAGGCTGCCAATAATGTTCAACGGAACTGCATATAAATAAGTACTCGTGGCACATGAAAACTGTCTGTAGTGATGTTAAATGGCCAGGCACCCTAGTGTTTTTTGTCGACCATCACGTTTTTAGCAAACTTTTAAAATTGATTTTACACTATTTTTACCTAAATAACAAATTCTATTTTCTTGGGCACATAATGCCACGGCATAAAATGAATGACTCAAATATTTTGCACAGTCTTGGTATAAATACATCATAATATAAATGTGTGTTTTTAATTGGTCTTCATCCAGACAACATATAGACAGCTGCAATAATGCATCCCAACAATTTTTCATTGACAGTTCTGGCCCTCTAGAAAAAGACTTGGATCCACTTCAGACATTATTTTTTACACACTAGGAAAATGCCGGTTCAAAGGATATGTGTAGACATTTGAAAAGCACATAAAAATATGTTGTTAACAAACCACTTTTTAGGCACCACAGTCCATAGGTTTGAAAAGGGTAAAAGATAAACCTTTGTTTAAAGAAACAGGACATACATAGTGTGTTTTTTCTTATTATAACTGCCTTTTATTTTAAGGTACACATCTCATTTCTTACCCTCCTTACAAAATTGTGGATGCACCCTGCACAGTTCACAACTTCAGCACGTGTCAGTGGCTTGAGATCGAACTTCTACAGGTATATTAAAGAGAAAATTACATTCTTACATAATATGCACAGTGCAGTCCATGAGTATTTGGACGTGTTGTTGTTTTGACTCTGTACTCCAGCACTTTGGATTTGAAATTAAACAATTGCAGAGAAGGGCAGACTGTCAGCTTTAATTTGAAGCTATACATCCATGCACAAGGAGTCATGTAGGATTTGGAGCCCTTTGCATATACAGTCCCCCATTGTATTGCACCAATGTAATTGGACAATTGGCTGCTCAGCTGTTTCTTGGTCAGATGTGCATGAACTAACAAATGAATGAAACAACACAAGGTCTAGAGTTGGCTGTCCTTGTTCCTTCATTCCAGCCGATCTGGATGTGCCTAAAGACGACACAGCCTAAATGAAGATCTGAACTCTCGCCTAAATGAAGTTCTGAACTCTCGGAACATACCCCAGGACTACTCACAAGACCTTAATGTGTACTGATAAACAACTTGGCCTTAATTGGACATGCACTCTTAAACTTTACACCCAGTGTAGCCAGAAGTGGAATGGCTACCCCACTGAGTCAGGATCCTCTCTAGGTTTCTTTCTGTGAAGCAAATTACTGGGGAGTTTTCCAAGCCACTGTGCTTTATTTTGCATTGTTGCTTGCTCTTTGGGTTTCTAGGCTGGGTATCTGTAAAAGCACTTTTTTCTTACAGTGCTGATGTAAAAAGGGCTTTATAATATAAATTTGATTGATTGAATAGCAAAGACCTAGACAAGGAAGACCTCTAGTGTGGGTGACCAAGGTATGCTCACTATAGGACAAAAACCAATAACTGTCCAACAGATCCAAAACATTCTTCAGGAGGTAGAAGTGGAGGTGTTAGCCCCTACCAGATGCAAGACTTCACCAGCTTAACTACAAAGGCTGGACATCAAAAACATCAGCCTCAAAAACAGAATACCTAAAACAGTCTGAGAATCAGGGGCAGGTTATAGCTGGGGGCAAACACTGTCTGCCTGGCAACACACAAAAAAAGATTTTTGTTTTAATTCATAGCAATAATCACTGAATTCATTACAAAGCTAGTGAATTGTAACCAAATTAAATTATATTGTGTGTAAAGAAACAATAATAACCATTTGATTGCAAAAAAAGCATTTCACAGTTTTTACACAGAATTTGATTGAATATTTTGTCAGTGTCTCATATGAAAACACAATTACATTTGAAAAACATTCCCTAGAGTCTTTATAATCTAACAATAGACAAATTTTAGCAACATGAAAATGGACCCAATACCCATCTATGCAATGAATTAAGAGAAAAATCAGAGTTTTTTTGCCGGCATAATATTGTGTTGCCCCAAGCTATAACCGGCCCTGCTGAGTTTGCTGGAAAGAGATCTGGAAAAAGCTATTCTGGACAAGAGGAAAATATTTGATTGTACCAAAGTGATGACAAGAGGAAAGTGGTGAGAAAAAAAAGGATATTAGCCTGGCTGAGGCGAACCCCATCACTCACAGTCCAGGGTGAGCTGTGGCTCAGTGGTCTATTGTAACCTCAAAATCCACTGAGAAATTGAGCATTTTGAATGTTTCTTATTTACTAACTATTTGCATATGCAGAGCATCCCCAGGGAAGATAACAGGTGTCTGTCCCCAGGGAAGATAACAGGTGTCTGTCCCCAGGGAAGATAACAGGTGTCTGTCCCCAGGGAAGATAACAGGTGTCTGTCCCCAGGGAAGATAACAGGTGTCTGTCCCCAGGGAAGATAACAGGTGTCTGTCCCCAGGGAAGATAACAGGGGTCTGTCCCCAGGGAAGATAACAGGTGTCTGTCCCCAGGGAAGATAACAGGTGTCTGTCCCCAGGGAAGATAACAGGTGTCTTAGGTCATGTCTATGGGTTGCAGACTTCAGACAGTCCGTGAATGTGTTTCAAAACAATTGCTAAATAACATTTTATTAAGATTGTGTTTATACGTCCAGTTCATTTTGGTCCATTAAAATGGGTGGTAATATCTACAAGAAGGGATGGAACTCCTACACGGGTTCACCATTTAAAGATATCCTAATGTTAAAGCTGACAATCTGCAGTTTCATTTCTCAGTCATTGTTTCGCTTCAAATCCACACTATGGTAAAGTACAGATCCAAAACAACAATTTGTGTCACTGTCCAAAATACTTATGGGACTGCCTGTAACTACTGTACAGTGGAATGTTTGGTGAACACATTTGGATAAATGTTAGTTGTATTTTATCATTACTGTCATGGTTTCTAAATAATTTACATTTTTTTAAAACAATGTTCCCAAGTCAGCACAAACTAACAAACATTTCACTCACCTTACTCCAATGTGTCTTTCCTTTAGAACCAGGTTCCTGTGAGTTTGGAGATACCAGTCGGTGATGGGTCTTTGGTAGTGCCTGTGTGTGCTGGCAGTCTGCTTGTCACGCTGCTGTGCTGCATCATCCTTTCAAGTAACATTTGGAGACATGGTGTTTTTTCGACTTCGTAAATGTAAAATGTATTGTTCAGCAATAAAGAACTGCAGGACAATTTCCCTAGGAATTGTGTTGCTTTTTATGTTGCACTTGCTTTTAAAAATTATTAATCTAATAATTAGCACTGGCACCAAAAACAAATGGTTGGAGGGCAAAGCGGTTTAAGCAGTTTCAACATCACTTTTCTATATTTTGGCACAGCCTACAACACGCTTCTTCTAAAACTGCCTACTTCAATTGGTAGCCCTAGTAGCGGTTTGAGAAAAATGTATTGAGAGGTTATGGAGCGATCATCAAATAATTTTTTACCAGAGTGGATAAATTAATGCTGGCCATCTGCACCGAGAGGACTGCTCAGGGAGTGATGAGTACAGTTTACTTTCTCTCACATAGTCTGTCCTGTGCTTTCAGCAGCATCATTACAGTAGTCAAACAGCACAGAACAATGTGACTAGTATAGGATAATTTTCTTTACTATAGAACTGATGATTAATAAAATGTGTGTAGTAAATAGGTTTCTTTATTAGAATACGGTTATGAGGAAATGCAATAGAAGTAGCAAGAGATTGGTATATGTTATGCAGAATAACTGTTCAAAGGATCAGCATTAGTCAGAACTAACCACTAAGTGATATTAAATGCGTGTTTGGTGTCTATTAGAATCTATAGATCATGTGGAAATTATAAAGCAAGACCAGTTATTCTGAGACTGTTGGAAAATGATTTATGTACTTAAGAAAGATTTTTCCCTGGGAAATGTATTGCAAATGCTCTTTTAGGTAAAGAGACGGCTTAATTAAATAAGATAATGTAGGAATGCAGGCAACTAGGTGACAATTGAATGTTGAATACAAGAGTCCTTTTGAAGCCTAGGTTCCCGCTGGCCATGGCCAAAACGGCAAACATTTGGCTGTGTTTATCTATTTGTTCTTGGTTCAGCTATAGGCAATACTGTAGCCAGCATGTTGGGGCTTCAAAGAAAAGCATTTACATGAGACCCAGACTAACTGTCGCCTTAAACCTGTTGAATGTATATTGTAT
Source organism: Umbra pygmaea (assembly GCA_016801145.1). Classification (NCBI taxonomy): domain Eukaryota; kingdom Metazoa; phylum Chordata; class Actinopteri; order Esociformes; family Umbridae; genus Umbra; species Umbra pygmaea. Next base: position 26,691 of record JACXGM010008167.1, read on the forward strand.
CCAAGGGCAACTATTGGTTAGATTGAATAATGCCATCTATTGGGCCAGTAGTTCATCAGTATTATTTCTTGTCATGACGTCATTACTGATATAACCAAAGTGAGAAAATGATGAAGGGGAGTTCTTCCTGCAGGAACGACCGGCATTATTGTTGATTCAAACAATAAAGTATTTTCCTCTATTTACACATTTTCCGGACTCTGGCTAAATTAATTAGTTGATGAACACATTGATTAATACACGAAACTAGCAGCAAGCATCCACAAGGCACACCAATGATAAAGCATGTGACAGCTAGAGTCATAAATACACTATGAAGGCTAGTTTCATTTTATTAAAATGTATCTACCAGGCTAGTAGGAAAAACGAGTAAACCGCAAAATAAAAAGCATTTCTTTAAATCACCTGAGTTAATAAGCTAAGGCCCAAATCATCACTTTTCCAAATTACTTCCCCATGCAAACAAACAAGGCATCTGTAAACTTGCTGTCCACTACTTTTGCTGTTAATGGGGAAATGCATTTAGATCTGCTTGAGTTATACAGAGTTGTTTAGAAGTAACTTTAGATAAAACAGACAACATAGCCTAATCCTAATACAGTAACATCTTCTTAAGGTATACAGACATGGCCGAAAGTATTGGTACCCTTGCATTTTATTCAAATGACCATTTGCCCTGAAATGTGTTGTAATTGAAATAACTTACGTATGTCATCCATACATGCATGTGTTCAGTTTGCATTGGAACAAAACCAAAAAACTGTGAAAATAACTGAATTATTTTTTATTATATAAAGACATTCTAAAATGCCTGGACAATATTATTGATGCCCCTTAGAAGTTACAGTGTAACTTATACAATGTGTATTGTATATGAATAATTGTATTTTAGTGATACCTCGGACCAGCCGTTCTCATTTAATTAGTATCAAAGGTGTCTTCAATGGCATAATTACACATTCAGCTACTGAACATGGAAAAGGGAAAGAAATGTCCTCCCCATGCATGCAGATGCACTCACACCTGCCTGCTGCCATTCCTGAGCAAGCTCTGCACTGGTGGTGCCCAGATCCCGCAGCTGAATCAATTTAAGGAGACGCTTGCTGGACTTTCTTGGGCGCCCTGATGCCTTCTACACAACAATTGATCCTCTCTCCTTCAGGTTCTTGATGATCCAAATATATGGTTGATTTTGGTGCAATCTTACTAGCAGCAATATCCTTGCCTGTGAAGCCCTTTTGGTGCAAAGCAATGATGTCAGCACGTCTTTTCTTGCAGGTAATCATAACTGACAGAGGAAGAACAATGATTTCATTTCAAGCAACACCCAGCTTCTAGTCTGTTATTCTAACTTAATCAGCATGACAGAGTGATCTCTAGCCCTGTCCTTGTCAACACTCTCACCTGTGATAACAAGACAGTAACTGACATGACGGCAGCTGGTCCTTTTGTGGCAGGGAAATGTTTTTTGCAGCAGAAATGTTTTTTTTTGCAGCGGAAATGTTTTTTGGGGATTAGGTTCATTTTCATGGCAAAGAGGGAATTTGCAATACATTGAATTTCAGCTGATCACTCTTTATGACATTCTGGAGTATATGCAATTTGCCATCATCAACACTGAGGCAGCAGGCTTTGTGGAAATTAGTATTTGTTGAGGAATGTGCTTTGGTCAGGAGGAGTGAGTTATTTGTTTACTGATGATCAAGGTCTTATTATTGAAGAAGTTCATGAACATTTCACTGCTGAAGTGAAGGCAAACATCACGTGTGGAGTGCTCCTTCTTTTTCAGCTTTGCATCTGTGAAAAATGAAGTTTGGATTGTCTTTGCTGTTAATTAATTTGGTAATGTAGGTTGATAGACTATCGTAAAGCGCTCTCATCTGCTCTATCATACTTTCTTTTCAAGCTAGTTTAAATACTTCCAACTTGGTGGAGCACCATTTCCTTTTTAGTACTCTGCAGGCTTGCTAAATAGTACTGATGTTGTGTTTGTATTAGTGAGCTAGGTTTTTGTTGCAGGGTTAACCTCAGGTCCTCTGTTAAAGTGTTAAGAGATGTATTTGCTTTGACATCCTTGGGTAGGTGGAGGGAATCCAGAAGTGCATCCAAGAATTGTTGGGCTCAGTGGCATTTCTGACCAATCTGGCACCCTAAGTGAAATCTCTAAATGTCGCCCCCCAAAAGAAAAATGCCAGCTTCAAGGAAAATAACGCTTTGTTCACTATTGCTCTCTCTCAGCCTCTCCTTTTGCATGAAATAAGTAATCATGGCATTCTCATTAATTTGATAGTAGTTTTACATTGCAAATATTTATATACAGGTCCTTCTCAAGAAATTAGCATATTGTGATAAAGTTAATTATTTTCCATAATGTAATGATAAAAATTAAACTTACATATATTTTAGATTCATTGCACACCAACTGAAATATTTCAGGTCATTTATTGTTTTAATACTGATGATTTTGGCATACAGCTCATGAAAACTCAAAATTCCTATCTCAAAGAATTAGCATATCATGAAAAGGGTCTCTAAATGAGCTATTAACCTAATCATCTGAATCAACTAATTACATCTAAACACCTGCAAAAGGTTCCTGAGGCTTTTAAAAACTCCCAGCCTGTTTCATTACTCAAAACCGCAATCATGGGTAAGACTGCCGACCTGACTGCTGTCCAGAAGGCCATCATTGACACCCTCAAGCAAGAGGGTAAGACACAGAAAGAAATTTCTGAACAAATAGGCTGTTCCCAGAGTGCTGTATCAAGGCACC
>JACXGM010008168.1:0-29372 GCA_016801145.1 Umbra pygmaea
TAGACATGTCGAGGGGTGGAAAGTGGGGTCACAGCAATCGTTCCGGTAAGTGGAAAAATAACGTGTATCCAGTGAATTTCGTATGTCCAAAAGTGCTAGTCGATCATACTGTATGAGCGACAGTGCAGAATGTACAGAAATAAAAACTAACAAAACAGTAATAAGCCAAAATCTGGGTAGATTGAACAGAGCCATTGTCGCATGGAGCCATTGTCCATGCGACCATCCTCTACGGCGCACAGCACACAGTACCGAGTGTGCTTGATCTATAGGGTACTATAGATCAAGAACTACACTACCAGAAATGTGAGGAAAGCCTACAACTTGAGGGATATAGTGATGCTGATTGGGCAGCCGATAAAAACGATAGGAGGAGCACAAGTGGATACTGTTTCAGCTTAACTGAGAATGGTTTAGTTATATCATGGAAGAGTAGGAAAAAGCCAACAGTGGCACTGTACAACTACTTAAAGGAATAGATAGTAGTAACCAGCATGTACCAGTCAAGATATATGAATAGCAAATCCATGTTAAATATCCTATGCAGTGACATTATATTAGAATGTGTGCCTACGTGCACTAGGATGCTATTATGAGCATGGGCAAAATTAAATTGTCTGTGAAGTTTCCAGACCAAAGAGACGGTGGAGGTCTGTCGTGTTTTCTCCCGTGAATATTAGCAATTAGAAGGTACTAGTTAACCACTTTAGGTGATTGCAATAACGATAGACTGCTGCAGGAATGTCTAACACTACAGGTCTGATGGCTCAGTGTTGAGGGAGGGGTCTGATGGCTGAGTGTTGAGGGAGGGGTCTGATAGCTCAGTGTTCAGGAAGGAGTCTGATGGCTCAATGTTCAGGGAGGGGTCTGATGGCTCAGTGTTTAGGGAGTCAGGCTTGTAATTGAAAGTTTTCTCGATTCCTGACTATGATCAGATTTTATTGTGTCCTTTCTGCTAGGTACTTTAACCTGTGTACAGGGGGGATGTCACTGTGCTTACTGTATGTCACTCTGGATAAGAGTCTGCTAAATGACTAAAATGTCAATCTAACAAAGCTGAGCTGCTTGAATTTTTGCACCAGGAGTGGCATAAAGTCAGCCAACTTCAATGTGAAAGACTGGTGGAGAGCATGTCAAGACACATGAAAGTTGTGTTTAATAATTAGGGTTATTCCACCAAATATTGATTTCATGATCATTTAATTATTTTCTGTGCATTGTTCAATGGCTAATTACAGTGCATTATTTTTAAAGTTTTCACCAGTTTTCATTTTCTGCAAATAAATGCTCTGAATGACATTATTTTTATTTGGAATCTGGAATAAAAAAATGTTAATTTCACCCAAACACATACCTATAAATAATAAAATCAGAGAAACTAATGATTTTGCAGTGGTCTCTTAGATTTTTCCAGAGCTGTATAATGTATGTTGCCTCATCCCAGCCAGCACTGTACCAATTGTCTTGTGCAAGAGCTCCGGGCCACACAGAGCCCAAGTAATTTTTTTTATGAATTACTGTTGTCATCTGTACTTTTAATTGGAATAATCATTTTATGGAAGGTTGGGTTAGACTACTTTGGTCCTGGAGGGCTGGAAAACCTCCTGCTTTCCGTTGTCTATTACTAACCAGGGAAACATTCTGAACTGAAACACCAGGTGAGTAAGTGCACACATCTCCAAAAACAAAGTTTTCTAATTCTGACCTAATGCCTGTTAATTTATATTTGAGTGGAAAATTGTATTATTTACCGAATATGCACCTACAGTAATAATTAATTTGGGAACGTACAATTGATAAACAGATAATGCATTTTTCATGATAATCACATTTCTGTTGGTTAATAATTGAATAAAGCTGCATGGTAATTTAGCAACAACTATCTGTAATAAATCCATTATAATTCTGGCACGATAACAGTTTATTGGTTGGGTAGTAATTAGAGAGGCTTGAAACAGACATTAGTATTCAACCTATAATAAAACCTCTGGAAATACATAGGGGACAACATTTTCCTATTATGAGAAAAGTTGTTTATTTTATAGAAATAAATTGTGTATGTCTAATCAGCATAGAGTTGAACTTGTAGAAGCTACAGTTGAAGTAATAAGTTAACATACACTTAGGTTACACTTAGGTTAAAGTAATTCAAACTAATTTGTCCACCACTCCACAGGTATCATGTTTACTCACTGTAGTTTTGGCAAGTCACTTTGTGCATGCCATTTTTTTTCAACAATTGTTTAGATTATTCCACTTATAATTCACTATCACAATTCCAGAGGGTCAGAAGTTTACACTGTTTTTTAGAAACTTCTGGCTAATTTACATAATTTGAGTTAATTGGTGATATACCTGTGGATGTATTTCAAGGCCTATCTTCAAACTCAGTACCTCTTCAAATGCAGTGCAATCATCAGAAAAACAAAAGAAGTCCGCCAAGACCTCAGAAACCAAATTGTAGACCGTCACATGTCTGGTATAATTTTTTTAATTATTATTATTTTGTTTATTTATCCCAATTCTTTCTTCCCCTCCCAATTCCGACTAAACCTGCCTTGTCAGCAGCTCTGCAAATCCTTGGACAGATCTGTGGGATGGCAAGGGTTGCGCACATGTTTCATCCAACCACATGCTGCCCAGCCGGCAATTCTTTTTGCACAGCTCATCCAACACGGAAGAAGGCTTTAGTCAGATCATGCATAGGATGATTACGTTCACTAACTATACGTCTGCAATTGAATTTACAGGTGCCCAATCTACACACAAAGAGTTGCTGGAAAGCAACGTGGCAGGATAGATAATAGTCTGGTTCATCCTTGGGAGAAATTTCCAAATGCTTGAAGGTTCCCTGTTCCACAAACTGTGCAAACAATAGTGAGTAAGTTTAAACACCATGGGATTCCTACAGATGAATATACTTTGGTGTGAATAGTGCAAATCAATCCCAAAACAACAGCAAAATACCTTGTGAAGATGCTGGAGGAAACGGGTACAAAAGTATCTATATCCACAGTAAAATTAGTCTTTTATCAACATATCCTGAAAGTTCACTCAGCAAGGAAGAAGCCACTGCTCCAAAACTGCCATATTTAGCAATAATGACCATGGTTATGTTTGGAGGAAAAAGAGTGAGGCCTGCAAGACGAAGAACATCATCTCAAGCATGAAGCACAGGGGTGGCAGCATCATGTTGTGGGGGTGCTTTACTGAAGGAGGGATTGGTGCACTTAACAAAATAGATGGCTTCATGAGGAAAGAAAATGATGTAAGTATACTTCCAAAAGTTGTGGCAAAATGGCTTAAGGACAACAAAGTCAAGGTATTGGAGTGGCCATCACAAAGCCCTTAGCTACCAAAGCCCTTACCTTAAAAAGCAGATGAACAAAAGAAGGCATACAAACTTGACTCAGTTCTGTCAGGAGGAATGGGCCAACATTCACCCAACTTGTTGTGGGAAGTTTGTGGAAGGCAACCCGGAAAGTTTGACCCAAGTTAAACAATTTAAAGGCAGTTCTACCAGATAAAAATATGGTGTTTGTAAACTTCTGACCCACTGGCAATGTGATGAAATAAAAGCTGACATAAATCATTCGCTCTAACATTACTCTAACATTTCACATTCTAAAAATAAAGTGGTGATCCTAATTTTTACCAAAATTGAATGTCAGAAATTGTTAACAACTGGGAATGTCTTTGGCTCATGTGTACAGGTATGTAAACTTCAGACTTACCTTCATGTCTGTGCTAGAATGCTGGCTGCAACCGTACATCTCAGAATTTCTTCCAAATTACGTTCTCAGGAAACTATTTTAAAAACCTGAGTTACGTTATATTCCAACATATTTAGGTTTTTTTACATTTGAACTGCACGTTTTGTTATTAGGCTATATTTGTACTTCAATTACGTTGCTCTGGTACATTTCATTTAGCGGATTTGTCTGAGAACATTCCACACATTCCATAGCGTTCAAAATTATATTGCAACGTTCACAGTTAGGGTTAGGCATGAGGATACTAACTGTTAAGGTTAGGTAGGAGGATACTTACGGTTAAGGTTAGACATGAGGTTACTAACGGTTAGATATGACGTTAGGTTAAGGTTAGAATTAAGGTTAGGGTTAACATTACAAAAAACGATAATCGCGTGTCTGCATGACGCAAGCAATGTAGAACAAAACACACACGAAGTGCCGATTTGAACTCGCGAACACTGGCATGCAAGTCGCGGATTTATACGCCCGTCCACCGTCCCCGACCTCCAACCTAGCAAAAACTACGCAATTGACATGCTACGTCATGATCTTCATATGTTCATATTTAACGTTATTCAAGTGTTCAATTTAGTTCCCTACAAACGTAATTGACCCTCTCATACGTTCATATTTCACATATTTCGGTTTTACAAAATAGTTCCCTCAGAACGTATTTCATGTGATTTAGGGCTGCATGGTAATGTGTTGTATATGCTTCAGTGTCAGTGCTAAAACCACTTGAGGCAGCATAGATGCAGCTCTGCATTGTATTACTAGTGCCATACTGCAAAAACTGCCATTTTATATTATCTGAACTAACTGGAGAATCAATGCTCACAAGACTGGTTAGTGTTGAACAAACCTCTGGCACATTTGGGGTTGGGGAAAACAGCATTTGTCTTCCATGCCCCTCACACTTGGACATATTTACAGAGAGACCCTAAGCTTGATGCTTTGGTTCCTTTAGGGCACTTCAAATCTATGCTTTCTTAGCTTATTTTCCTGTTAATTGAAGTTGTTATTGTTAGTTATGTATCATTTAATTGTATCATAGTTGATTTCTCTACACACAGTATTCAGCTGGAAAAGAAACAATTGGTTTCAGTCTGATATCTGTCTTTGCAAATAAAGGTTAAATAAAAACAATAAAAATGCATTCCCTATATGTCTAAATTCGAGCCACTCTCCATGCCATTTAAAAAAACAACGTGCATGGGGGGGTGTTGTCTACAAAAGGCAACTCCAGAGCCCTAATAAGATACATCATATTGGCAGGTATTTCATGATGACTTACAAAAAGTCCTTGGTTACCAAATGCAAGCAACACTACTGTATATGATAATTTAATGATAGAATCGTCCTACTCGGTCAACATAATGCATCTAACAAAAATCTTTCAAGCACTATCATTATCCTTGGACACAGTTTTTTCATTGGAGAAGATTGAGTGCTTGGGTCAACTGTTTCCCAAATTTCCAGTAATACAGTTTGTTACATTATCACAATGTGGCACCGATGGTGAACGACACTAAAGATACTGACAGAGGTTAATAGGAAAAATGATGGTCACTTCAAGGTACAAACATTTCATATTGCCCCATGATAGCACTGCATCATGGGAAAGTGGTGGAATATATTCCTAAGCCTATTTAATGAATCGCTCATACAATATCAGAATTAACTTTAGCTGAGGGCAGCTTAAAGTTTAACACTTTGAAGTGTTCTCTGATATCATTCTCTCCTTCACTCTCACTCTCATCTCTCCTCCCAGTTGCCTCTGAGCAGCCGCAGGGAGACACTAACACTCATACACGCTGTCATCGAATAGAAGTGCTCAGGGCTCTCCCACTGCCATTCCAATTAAAACTCTTTTTTTAAAAGCCCTCAAAATAAACAGTAATATAAAGACGAATATCAGAGGTCTGCATTATTATCAAGCTGAGACAAAACACGGAGACTACAATGTTGTGTTATGATTCAGTGTATCTGTGTTATATCAATCCTGCCTTGGCAACATTTTTAAGAATGTATCTGTAAATGCTACTTCCAGTTTAGGTCAATGATTTGTCTTTTCTATTAATTATTTTTCGGTGATTTTAATTCCACTGGACAGATACATTCCAAAATCCAGAGATAAATTGAAAAAAGAAACAAGGCCTGTGGTTTACTCTCCTGGGGTTTTACCGACAGTTTGACACTGACAGTAGGCTATGAATGACTGCAGCTGAAATGTGCTGCATATTCTGGGGCTTTCTGAGGTGTTGACACTGAAGGTTTGATGGGAAAGAAAGTGTCAAATACAGCTTCCCGATTCTGCATCGCTCTCCATAGCTTTGCACCAGCAAACTTAGTGTTAATGGATGTAAAAACTAACAATTGCATTACAGGTGCTATTTATTGAATCTGAACACTAACAAAGGGATTATTTTTTGACCAGTTTACAAATGCTCAGTTTACAAAGCAGAAAAGTGATTTATATGAAATTATGATTCATTTTTTTACACAAAAAAGCACAATCTAAACTGCATAGTTTATGTCAAAGAAGGACTGGCACATGCCCATTGAGAAACATGCCCATGCAACAAATTAAACAAATGCCATTGAGATTCTCTCAAAGACTGAAGAAGCAAATATGACAGATATTAACAGTATACAGAGTCCCTGAGTGATTGAACTATCATAACACCATTAGTCAATAACTACCTACAACAAGTCTGTCACTTTTGTAGGTGGTGCAGGAAGAACAGAGACAATAGCATATGATAATAAAATAAACAGGAATTTAATTTGAAAATTCTTTCAAATAAAGGGAATTTGTTGAGGCAAAGACACCTCACACAAACTAACATCAAACAATGAATAACAACCAACCAACAAGCACACACAGCAAAGTCACCAGTGTTAAATCAACTCTGAGAGTGTTAAATTAACACTCTCAGTGTTTATATACTTCCCATTGTGCTATATAAACACTGAGAGTGTTAATTTAACACTCTCAAAGGTGATTTAACATTGGTGATTTTGTTGTGCAGGGACTAAAGAAGGAGGTTAATGAATGAAGTAAGACCTGCTGTGAGTTGTTGGCAGAAAAAAAGGAGTGATTTATAGGTGGAGAGAAATGTCATGTGATGTCATCAAATTTTATGTAAAATTTACATAAATCATTGAACAGTCCATGGTGACCCAGGATTCACTGAACCTCCTCACTCCAGGAACGGGCACCTTTACAAAGACAAACAATCCCAGCTGAACATATCCACCTCCATCAGTCTGCGGATCACTGAATTCCTCACCAACAAGCTGCACAACATAAAGATAAGTAGGCTAATTTCGGATTCTATGTTTTATCACTTGCCCTCGCTGCACATGACCGCAGACTCATTGGTTCTAGCTACAAATCCCTCTTAGGCTAGTTTTACCTCATTTCATGCCTCAATATCAGCTCACCCAACATCTGTGCTGGCAGATACCTCACACTGGTCATCCCCCAAGTCACCAACCCCTTCGGCCATCATTCTTTAATTATCTGTTGCCAATGACTGGAACATACTGCGAAAGCCTCTCAAACTTGACACATTCATCAGCCCTTATACCTTTGCACTCAAACTTTCTGAGTTGCTAAACACAATTTTGGAACATTTTCCTCTACAAATGGAAAGTGTTATGTTTGCATACTTTTAATTCTAAAGGTAAATAGGGGGTGGCGGGGAATAAATACCAGTGACAGAAGAGTGATAGCATCAGTAATGAATATTTCACCTTCTTCACAAATAAAGTAGCTCAAATGTTTGGCCAAACACATCATTCAATCATTCAGGCAAAACAAACACACCTAGAAAATAATCCATGTGTGCAACCTGCCGAAATAACTATTACCTCCCTCCACCTTATAACAATAGGAGCTGCAAATTGCACTGTTTTATAATAAGAATTTGTTTTCATACACTGTTGAACAATAGATAGCATGAAAAACTACAATCATAGATAAGTTTGTGTCTGCAATTTGTTGGCAGAGGATATATGAACATCCCTGATAAAGGTTCACTTCATCTGGTGGTATATAGAACTTTGGAGAAACCTGGATTCACATTAAGTTTGAACTTATCCATATAGTACAATTGGAATTAGATGTTTTAGGTCATGGTATTCTGGTCAGTTTTTTCAGCATTGGGCGAGTGAGTAGATAAGCCTTACTAGCCCACCGTACCACGTCACTCTCCAGCAAATCCTTGTGTACAGATCGAGCACCTGTTAGTTCCTTCGCTGAATTATAGTTGTGGATCTGTACTTCTTTCTCACATCTACTGACTAAGGCCTTCCTTGTTGAATGATCAGTGTGATAAGTCGAACAGCAACGTACTTGAAGGAGAGAATGTGGGCCCTCTCCACCATCCTGTGCAACATAGGTTCAGGGAGAATAGAATACGAGAAATTGAGAGGGGAGAGAACTTGAACAATGGTTTAAATGTGTTAACAAGAAACTGATCTACAACGAAAAAACAAAATCTATTAGATTAATAACCACAGAGCATTTTCAGCATTATGGCATGTGCATTTTTTTGTGTCATTAGCCCAGTATTTGTGTTTAAATTAGTTTCAAAGCACAGTGTGATATTTGTTCTAAAATTACATCAGAGGAGTTAAAATGGAGGGGTGTAAATAAGAATCAATGTGGGTCAAAGTTTGTCTCAGGTCCTTGCCTGTGGCTATTTGTAGTTTCCAGTAGCTGTGGCAGAACCGTCTGAACAAGATGAGTTGGAGCAGCATGTTGGGATTCATCCCATATAGTACCCTATTTCCAATACAGTGCACTACTTTTAACAAGAGCTCTATAAAGCCCAGTCAAAATTGATGCACTATAAATGAAATTGGGTGCCATTTGACATGCAACCCCACTCAGCCACAAACTGCCGGGCTCCATTGTCAGCTAGAGGAGGCATGGAGGTCTTTATGCTCCCCTGCCGGCTTCTTGCTCTCTGCCGCTCTGTGAGGCAAACAAGTAATTGGATTTTCATGAAAAAATAGAGAAATGCAGGCTCAATTGCCCTCCGCTGCGCTCAGTGCTGGTGTGCTTAGTAGATGGATGCCTTACGTGATTTGCTTTAGATTCACATACAGCATGGTCAGTAAATAAATAGTGTATACTGTAATTGTGAGGTTTTAATTGTAATATTTTAATATTAGGCAAATTATGGACTATTCAAGCATATTCTTTGTTTCTTTTCACCACTGTGCAACAAAGAACAATAGATAAATATAGAAAAACATGTAATTTGATAAATAAAGTAATAAGGACACAATGCCTGTAAATATAAGGCAAGCTACTTATCAAACATTTAACAATACCCAGCGATTTTCATGTTTTTGATATAAATTCATAAGGAGGGATTTCAATGACTAACCTACAGTTGTTTCTGATAAATGTGTACCCTGGCAGAAATTGTGAAATTTTGGCATTGATTTTGACAATCTGACATTTCTTGGAAAAAATCTTACTGTAATGTAAGTATAGTGATCATATGAAGCCATTAATTATCACATAGTTACTGTAGTTGTTTGGCTTCTTTGTAAACCATACTGATAAAAATGATCACCCAAAAATCCCCTTTTAATGGCAATTAAATGTAAATTGCATTTTAAATTGCAATTATTGTCTCTGTGTGAATAGTCAATGAGTATGTTAGCTCTCACATAGATGCACTGAGCAGGCTAAATACTGAGCCATGGGGAGCAAAAAAGAACTGTCAAAAGACCTGCATAATAAGGTACTGGAACTGCATAAAGTTAGAAAAGCTTTGCAAATGCCAGTCAGTACTGTTCAATTACTTACTGAGAAGTGGAAGATTCAGGGATATCTTGATACCAAGCCAAGGTCAGGTAGACCAAGAAAGATGTCAGCCAAAACTGCCAGAAGAATTGTTCAGGATACAAGAAAAACCCACAGGTAACCTCGGGAGACATACAGACTGCTCTGGAAAAAGAAGGTGTGTTTGTTTATGTTTGGAGATGGGTCACCAAGGCCTATAGTGAAAAGAATACCATCTCCACTGTGAAGCATGGTGGTAGGTCACTGATGTTTTGGGGGTGTGTGAGCTCTAAAGGCATGGGGATGCTTGTGAAAATTATAGGCCATATATATGAAAAAACATAACATATATTTTAATTACATATTTAAATGTGACACACATTTAAAAAAGATATTACCACATATTTAATTGACATACATGTCATACACCTACTATCATCACATATCATGTTTATATGCTTACATAGATTAAGCATTCATTAATGATTGAATTTTTAGACTATAGGCTAATTTTTAACTGAAATAAGGCAAGAAACAACTGTAGTATTTCTATATTATTCATTTAAATACTCTCTATATATTGTCCATCGACAGATATTATACATCACAAACACTGTAAACCATAGATAAAAGCAGATATGGATGTCAAATGTGGACATATATGTGACATACACATATACAAACAGCAAATCTTTGTACATTTTGACATACCGATTTTGCAGGTTTTCCCACTTACAAAGCATGTAGAGGTCTGTAATTTTCATCATAGGTACACTTCAACTGTGAGAGACGTAATCTGAAACAAAAATCCAGAATATCACATTGTACGATTTTTAAATAATTCATTTGCATTTTATTGCATGACATAAGTATTTGATCACCTAACAACCAGTAAGAATTCCATCTCTTAAAGTCCTGTTAGTTTTTCTTTAAGAAGCCCTCCTGTTCTCCACTCATTACCTGTATTAACTGCAACTGTTTGAACTTGTTATCCGTATAAAAGACACCTGTCCACACACTCAATCAAACAGACTCCAACCTTTCCACAATGGCCAAGACCAGAGAGCTGTGTAAGGACATCAGGGATAAAATTGTAGACCTGCACAAGGCTGGGATGGGCTACAGGACAATAGGGAAATAGCATGGTGAGAAGCCAACAACTGTTGGTGCAATTATTAGAACACAGAAGAAGTTCAAGATGACGGTCAATCTCCCTCGGTCTGGGGCTCCATGCAAGATCTCAACTCGTGTGGCATCAATCAGCCCAAAACTACATGTCAGGACCTGGTAAATGACCTGAAGAGAGCTGGGACCACAGTCTCAATGAAAACCATTAGTTTCACACTACGCCGTCATGGATTTAAATCCTGCAGTGCAAACTAGGTCGCCCTGCTCAAGCCAGCGCATGTCCAGGCCCGTCTGAAGTTTGCCAATGATCATCTGGATGATCCAGAGCAGGAATGGGAGAAGGTCATTGTGATCTGATGAGAAAAAAGTAGAGCTTCATGGTCTAAACTCCACTTGCCGTGTTTGGAGGAAGAAGGATGAGTACACAACCCCAAGACCACCATTCCCAACCGTGAAGCATGGAGGTGGAAACATCATTCTTTGGGGATACTTTTCTGCAAAGGGGACAGGACAACTGCACCGTATTGGGGGGAGGATGGATGGGGCCATGTATTGCAAGATCTTGGCCAACAACCTCCTTCCCTCAGTAAGAGCATTGAAGATGGGTCGTCGCTGGGTCTTCCAGCATGACAACGACCCGAAACACACAGCCAGGGCAACTAAGGAGTGGCTCCGTAAGAAGCATCTCAAGGTCCTGGAGTGACCTCGCCAGACTCCAGATCTTAACCAAATAGAAACTCTTTGTAGGGAGCTGAAGTCCGTACTGCCCAGCAACAGCCCTGAAACCTGAAGGATCTGGAGATGATCTGTATGAAGGAGTGGGCCAAAATCCCTGCTGCAGTGTGTGCAAACCTGGTCAAGAACTACAAGAAACGTATGATCTCTGTAATTGCAAACAAAGATTTCTGTACCAAATATTGAGTTCTGTTTTTCTGATGTCATGCAATAAAATGCTAATTTATTATCTGAAAATCATACAATGTGATTTTCTGGATTTTTGTTTTGGATTCCGTCTCTCACAGTTGGAATGTGTACCTATGATAAAAATTACAGACCTTTACATGCTTTGTAATGTAAACCTGCTTCATAGACATCTATCACAAATGACTGTACATCTATTACCAATTCTCCAGGGGTATGCAAACTTTTGAGCACAACTGTATACAGTATATTCAAGACATTACCAATATTGAAAATGTCTATCACTGTTCGAAATTACTGGTTAATTATTCAAAAATGTTCAGCAGCCATTAATTCAGTGTCTTAATGATTAAACCTATAACTCATCCATTATGAATCATGTTTTGACTATAATTTCTTATCAATTTAATGGTACCTTGTAGGATAAAGGTATAGATTTCTATCAAAACTCATGTACATTCCTGGGTGTTCTAACACTTTTGACCGGAAGTGTAGTTGTGTGAATAAAGATTAGGATGCAAACAAATGTAAAGTATTTTAATACAGCAGTGGGAATCAGTAGTGCAGCAGTACATATTTTTGCTTTAATGAAGAGTATATATATATATATATATATGTATATATGCTAGCAGTAGTAATTCATCTTACTTCTGGCAAGAATGTACTGTATTTGTAGGTGGGTGCAGTCAGTCAGTACAGATCAAGTTTTGAGCAGTCTAATAATCTAATATTGAGTGGTGTACTGTGATTTCATAGTGGTGTACTGTGATTTCATAGTGGTGTACTGTGATCTGGTGAGCAAGCAGATGGATAGGTGGCATTCAAGAATGCCTTTGTCTCCAATGCTATTTTCCCAAATTGACAATTCTCTTTGTGTATTATTTTTTACCCTGAACATTATGTTGCGTAGCTAAGTGTTTTTTGGAAACAAATATATTTTTTCTTATTCAGTCAAAAAAATCAATCAAGCAAGTACTTCTTATAGCAGCAATTGTGAAAAAGTAATTTTAGAGATATCCAAAGAGTAAGCAATGAAATGAAGAAACACATTGCTAGGAAAAATGCAGTGTTCTCACGGGGTGACTAGTTCTGGTTGTGTCTGATGGAAATTATAAAATGACCAGTGGGTCAGAAAAAATGCATGCTCTGCTGGAGTAGATGTAAATGTCAGTTGGCTCTCATTACCAAGAATTAAAAAATAATCACAGTGATTATATAGGGTACAAAAGGACAGAACGTCTGGAGAAAATGGGATTGTGTAATGTCAGTTGGCTTCATGGGTGAGTGTTAAGAGGTTGAGACAAAAACATAGAATAAAAAAAGCAACACAACCTGGTGGACTTTGAATGGCATCACCAGGTAAACTTTGAAAAGTGACAACCAGGTAGCCGGTGGGCATGCAACTGGCAGAATCGAGATCAGCAAGATCATTCAGCCTCTGCTCTAATAATCCTAGTTTCAGCTACAGTATGATCCATTTTAAAACTGATGCCAACCAGATAAATGAGAGCCAGAAAAATGTGTAAAAAAATAATGCGCTAACGGGGTTCCTTCCATTTGGGAGTCTGCCACAGTGGACTCGCTTCACATGGCGTTATTAAATCAGAAGGAGATAATGGTGGAGGTCTTCATTGAGTTCTTTCCACACGTCTGAACCTCTCCCCCAAAGCTTTGGAGCATTTCCCTAAAGTCTGTTTGATAAACTTGTGATTTGTGTTGCTCGTTGTGGCTGTAGCTCTTTCAATGCCATCACTGACAATAAATCCTCCACTTCCCGACAGACACCAAAAGCTCCCCCGCAACCAAACTATGTCTAGGAAATCAATATTTGTGGAATTCACTTTCTTTCCTTTTGTTGTTGTTGCTGGTTAGGTTGTTAACCAGGTGTGTTAAGGGTGGACATTTATTTTATTTTAAGCATAGTTGTGTGGTGGAAGATGCAGTTGATCTGTGACAGGTTCTCTACGGATTTCATTAAAAGATTTTTAGTGTCGTAGGAAACGGCTGCATATCAATCTATTTACACTATATTTCAGTCAAATTGGTAATTTTATGTTGTCCATCAAAACAGACTCAAACGTGAATACATCTTTCCACCCTAGACTTGAGCTTGTTCCAAAGGCGTCTATCAGCCGTTCCTCTATTCGATGTCCGCTGAGGGGTAAACATTAATTGTATAGCAGAATGCTGTCAGTGAAGTGGCACTTCTCTACATGGTTGATGGACTCAGATCTCGGACCCCATTAGAGCATACAACTTGCCTCCAGAAAAGCCCCCCCCCAAGACATCATGCCCTCTGCATTCGACTAAGTTGCTGCCTGTCCACCCTTTGGATGTACAGTCTGCTGTCATTAGTCAGTTCCCAGCCTCTGGTTGGCCACAAGGTGTCAATGCCTCCCTATCTCTGTCTGTCAAAAAGACAGGCAGCCTGCAGCACATGATTGATTATCTTTTTTAAATCCATGGGATGTGGGGAGAAATTAGAGGGCACAGCAGTGTACTTCTCTGGGCTGGATTTGACTCCATATCTGCCATGTGCCAGACACTGACATTATTTTAATGGCTTAAGCAGGGGACACGGAAATTGAACACCATACAGGAGGAGTGTGGCCAAGCGGAAACCCCAAAAAACGAATTGTCAGTAAGGACACAAGCTTTCTTTGGTGATGCTTAATGGGCGATACAGGAAATCTTCTGATGGATATGAGTCCAGATGTGATCCAATGTAAAATGTATATTTACCTCTACATAGACATTTATTCCAATAACTCACTACGCCTTCTGACTTGATTATATGCATGACATTTCTTATGTTACCTTTGTGATTACTATGATTGTAGCTAAATATATTTAACAAAACATTAATCTCAGCCAACTGGAACATTTCAAATTAATAATATCAATCTGTTCATTGAGAAAATTCATTGTTTCTCTTTATATAAATTCCTGCATGTTTATAGGCATTACATTTTTATAGGCATTAGAATCTACCAGAAGTTAATGGGTGTCCTGTCAGCTGCACATTGGATCAATATGTATCTACAGAGCTCCTCAGTCCTCATTAACTGACCTTCAGCCCTCTCAACAAGGACAGAGCATTGACAAGGACAGAGTATTGGCCGCAGGCAGGCAGGCTTGCTGTAGGTTGCTGCAAGCATATGACTAATTTAGTTTGCAGTTGTCAAACCACTGATCACGAAAGCACCCCATCCTCCCACTGAAGTACAGTGGTGTTCAAAAGTTTGTGAATCCTTTAGAGCTATTTCTGCATAAATATGACCCAAAACATCATCAGATTTTTACACAACTCCTAAAAATAGATAAAGCAAACCCAATTAAATGATGAGACAACAATACTATCCCATACAGAAAAAAATAATGTAACATATTTTAAAATATATGACCATATATGTTAATTACATATATCAATGTGACATACGTTAAAAAAGATATTACCACATATTTCATTGACATATACACTCACCTAAAGGATTATTAGGAACACCATACTAATACTGTGTTTGACCCCCTTTCGCCTTCAGAACTGCCTTAATTCTACATGGCATTGACTCAACAAGGTGCTGAAAGCATTCTTTTTTTGTGGGATGCACATCCAGGGCACAAAGCTCCCGTTCCACCACATCCCAAAGATGCTCTATTGGGTTGAGATCTGGTGACTGTGGGGTCCATTTTAGTACAGTGAACTCATTGTCATGTTCAAGAAACCAATTTGAAGTGACTCGAGCTTTGTGACATTCTGTTTACGCCAAATTCTGACCGTACCATCTAAATGTCTCAACAGAAATCGAGACTCATCAGACCAGGCAACATTTTTCCAGTCTTCAACTGTCCAATTTTGGTGAGCTCTTGCAAATTGTAGCCTCTTTTTCCTATTTGTAGTGGAGATGAGTGGTACCCGGTTGGGTCGTCTGCTGTTGTAGCCCATCCGCCTCAAGGTTGTGCGTGTTGTGGCTTCACAAATGCTTTGCTGTATACCTCGGTTGTAACGAGTGGTTATTTCAGTCAAAGTTGCCCTTCTATCAGCTTGAAGCAGTCGGCCCATTCTCCTCTGACCTCTAGCATCAACAAGGCATTTTCGCCCACAGGACTGCCGCATACTGGATGTTTTTCCCTTTTCACACCATTCTTTGTAAACCCTAGAAATGATTGTGCGTGAAAATCCCAGTAACTGAGCAGATTGTGAAATACTCAGACTGGCCCGTCTGGCACCAACAACCATGCCATGCTCAAAATTGCTTAAATCACCTTTCTTTCCCATTCTGACATTTATTTTGGAGTTCAGGAGATTGTCTTGACCAGGACCACACCCCTTAATGCATTAAGCCAACAATGCCATGCGATTGGTTGAGTAGATAATTGCATTAATGAGAAATTGAACGGGTGTTCCTAATAATCCTTTAGGAGAGTGTATGTCATAACCCTACTTATCGTCACATATAATGTATAGGATCTCAGAAAAAGATTTATGCTCAACAAGTGGGAAAAGGTTACAAAACCATCTCTAAAGAGTTCGGACTCCATCATTCCACAGTCAGACAAATTTTGTACAAATGGAGGACATTGAAGTCTATTTTTACCCTCCCCAGGAGTGGTTGACCCACAAAGATCTGTCCAAAAGCAAGGTGTGTAATACTCCACAAGGTCACAAAGGAACCCAGAGTATCTTGTAAGCAACTCTCTCTCATATTGGCTAATGTCAATGTTCATGAGACCATCATCAGGGAGTCAGACTTGCAGGCTCTTAGCATCCAGGTTGCCTCAAGGGGATGTCCTTCTACTAACTGAAAGTTTCTCCGGATAAGAGTGCCTACTAAATGACTAAAATGTAAAATATAAATGTAATATTAATAATAATAATAAATTTAATTTGTAACACAGTTTATATTCAAGTTAAATGTAAAATGTGAACTGAATCTTAAGAGAAGGTGGGTCGTGCAGCTTGACAATGAACTAAAGCACACAAGTTGTTCTACCAAAGAATGGTTAAAAATGAATAAAGTATGTTTTGCAATGGCCAAGTCAAAGTCCTAACCTTAATCTGATCTAAATGGTGTGGAGGGACCTGAAGAGGATATGAGAAAACCCACCAATATTCCAGAGTTAAAGCTGTTCTGTACGGTGAAATGGGTTAAAATTCCTCCAAGCCAATGTGCAAGACTGATCAACAGTTACCAGAGACGTTTAGTTATTGCTGCACAATAGTATCACACCAGATACTGAAAGTAAATGTTCACCTCATTTTGTCACTAATAATTAAAAATAGATAATTTTCCTAAATTAATAAATGATCAAGAGATATTTTTTGTCTCATTTGTTGAGTTCTCGTTATCTACTATTAGGACTTCTTAAAATCTGATGATGTTTTAGGTCATACTTATGCAGAAATATAGAAAGTTCTAAAGGATTCACAAACTTTCGAGCACACTGTATTTGCAATCCTGCTTCTCTGAAAATCATTGCCGTATTATGTTACGTTCAGACCGAAATTCACTTATATTGCGTCCAGTTGGACGTTTGAACAATTTGAATCCACTCGCATGTCAAAAGTGAATAAGACGCGCAAATAAAGTGACTGTTTAAAGCGAAATAGACACGCGTTCGAGGCAGAATTTTCTTCCTGTATGAGGGGCAAGTGCTAAGCATTTGTCTGTTTGCAAGATGGCTGATGTTGATCGAGCATTCATCGAGGGAGTCACCGCTCTGTGTTTGCTGTGGAGAGCAGAACGTTCCTTTTTATTCCTGTCTCTGTAGAAATAAGAACTTGTGTCATATAGCTCAGTATGACTGCTCACTGCCAATATCAGCCATTTCCCCATGTTGAATGAATGTTGAATAAGTCCGGGAGTTCATATCATATCACGTGACTTCATCAATTGATAGCAGCAAGCAGGCTCCTGATTGGTTAACGTGGTGTGAACAGACACAGACGATTTTTCAACTCGGGCGTCAGACGCCAATTCGCTTCAAACGTGTGAATGCACAAAAAGCACCAAATTAAATCACTCGCGCGTAACACGTGTATCGCATCAGAAGCTCAATTAGCCTCTTTCGCGTGAACTGGACGTGCAAAAGAGGTGGAATCGCGTATATATCGCACCGCAGGGCCTTCAGACGCTCGTAAACGCGTCTTTACATTGACTTAACATGTAAATAACTCGCTCCAGACGCTCAATTCGTGTTTGGTCTAAAAGTATCATTAGGGTTTGATTACGGTTGTAAGTGCCTCGCAGGGAGACACCATTGGGGGGCAACAGGAACAGCGTTGGAGAAAACACTGTCCTTGAGTTTTATTAAAACATGTTACTGTAATTTACCAGTGAGAGATCCTCATTAAAATATCCCACATCTTCATCAAGTACCCACCCAGATCTTTTTCTCTCATAGCCATCCATCTCCTCTGTCTTAGATACATTTTACTGACAGCGCGAGAAAAAATGACAACACCATGTGTCATTCAAGACCATCACTGTCACATGTTTTGATTTAGCTGTCTCATGTTACACAATATTTCTGCGTCGCCATCTGACTCAAGGCCACAGAGCTCCATCAAACCCTTTGTAAAACACAACAGTGACACTGCGCTTCCAGTCTAAGAGCCCTGACTATGACGATAATGCAAATAGCCACCTCAAGGGCATTGTAAAAGATGGAAACATGTCAGTACTAATGCCACCCAGCCTCTCCCTGTCCACATTAATTACCACATGCACCATGTGTGATCAGTGCGGCTGGCATGGCCCCTGGTTCGCTCTGTCACCCTGTTTGCCCTCATTTCATCATGCCACTGTTACGTCACGCCCACCACATCTTGCTACAGCGTTGATGGATTTAATTAGTAACACAGAGTCAAAATGCAATACATTCGGGCTACTCACATGTTTTGCAGACCGGCATCTTCACAATGCATGTCCCTGATTTGTTTGTTTGCTTTTTAAACTGGGATTCCATGTGCAGCTCATTAGGAATTAATAGAAGAGATCAAATCCCTGGCTCCCTTTTAATGTTTCTGTTTAACAATGAATATGCACTAGTTATCTTTGTTCTTTTCCCCTGCTTGTGTCATTAAATTCAGCCGAAACATGTCATCCTTGGGGATAGTGCTTCCTTATCTATTCTAGTTTGCTTTGCTGAGTAGAGTTTCTTCGCAGCCCATGGGCTAAGTAGGTCGTTGAAGCTCATGTGGGGTTGGCTATGTCTCGTAGTAATCTTTGAGAAAGACCCATGTCCCTGGAGTTGAAGAATTGGATAGGATTGCAGCTAGGGAGGCTTTTTGTGTGTTATCACTTGTTCTTTCATCCATCCCATTTGCTTTTTTGCCTATAGGGGCTTTACCACAACAATACAACAAAGTATTTCGCAGCTATATCCTTTAATTATATACGTTTGACTGGTAAGCTTAGATTCACAGATATCCATTAGACATTTTCTGCATGTTTTACTGTCTATAAATCGCTTTAAAAAGTGACCCGATTTCCCCAAAAAAACAAATTCCATTTACTCAAAACAATGCAAATAAACTGCACACAACATTGATGTTTATGTAGCACTACATCCATTTACTATAAATCATGATATATAATTACCCTGTCATGTCAAAGTGCAACCATCCAAGATTGAATTTGAACAACTAATGTTGTGAATTAGTGTAATCCATAACTATGTTGTACTTTTGTTTATTTCCGCAACATTTGGTGCATCCAATATTAATTGTTTTTATTTACTTAAAGCCTAGACTGTTGTGGACCCTGCAATTCATCAGAAGGTAATTATGTCACCCACATTCAGTTTGTTCACAAATGTAACATAACTATCATCTATTATGATAGATTATTTTCAATGTCATACCTATTATATTGATGTGTCATAATACAAAATGAAAAGTTTATGTGCAAAAGCTTTACCTCACTACAACCTTTGAAAATAGAGAATCATATAAATTTGCCAGCATAGTATGTCCTACCACCTCTGTGCTTTCAGCTACAACCAATAGGTACCCTACCAGTTCAATACATTTACACTTCAAGTTTACCCTCAGGCTGCTAGATATCATGTGTTAATGAAGTATTGTGCAATCTGCAATGGAATATTCAACAACAAGATAATTAATTTACCTACATGATAACATTTTAAAATAATGGTTTAACTAAAAATAGGGTTTTATCTCAAATCGTAGTCACTTTATATTTTGATTCATAACTAAATGAAATTCGCATATAAATCTGTGCTATATAAATCTGTAGAAATGATAGATGCCTAATAATTCAAACTATCACACCATGTACATGCAATATGAACATTAAGCACATAGCTACTATAGTGTGCTTTAAGATGTGTTTCATGACATAAATATATTACAAAGCATTACCCTCTAGAATTAAATGGACAATTTGGGATCAGAATAAAATGCTATTTATTTATCTCATCAATTATCAAATTTGGTTACGTTTCTCCTGTTGACATCTATTCAGTAGCTGTGGAACATAAACAAGCACTAGTATTTGTTGTATGAATTTCATTTTTAAATCTAAATTGTAATATATTATAATTATAATGAGATCTATATTCAAACACAAATGCTTCCATTTACAGAAACATTATATTTACATTTTACTTATTTACATTTTACGGATGCTCTTATCCAGAGCGACTTACAGTGAATACAGCGACATCCCCTTGGAGCAACTTAGGTTTGAGTGTCTTGCTCAAGGACCCAGCGACAGGAATCAGTCAGGAATTGAACAGGCAACCTTCCGACTACCAGTCTGACTCCCTAAAAATGGAGCCATCTGTTCCCCACCACAACACTACAATCTTTTTTTTTCCTCCCAAATGGTTACGTCCAATTCCCCCGACCCTGACCTGGACAAGGGGAGTCGCTTGAGAGTGACAAGGTTTTACTATTGTTTTTAATGACAGGACAGTAGGAAGCCGAGGTTAGGGAGACACACATTCATGGTGTGACAGAGAGGAAGGGCACAGACAGACGCTGGTATGGGGCTAAAACTCCTGGACACCAGAATCTGGTACAAGGTAGGTTAGTATTTCTTTTCCACTAACCTGGAAAATGTGTGCCTCCCTGTCCTGGTGCTTAGGAATAGTCGGAAACTGTGAACAGGATCAACCTGTTGGCATCTCTGACATACTTGTGCTGCGAAGCAACGACTTAGCACACCACACCATGTGAAACCAACCAAACTCTCAATTCGTACATGTCAGAGAGCCTTCAAAATGGGCTGGGAGCAGAGGTGCCC
The DNA here is from genome assembly GCA_016801145.1 of Umbra pygmaea. NCBI lineage: Eukaryota > Metazoa > Chordata > Actinopteri > Esociformes > Umbridae > Umbra > Umbra pygmaea. The sequence goes on from JACXGM010008168.1 coordinate 20,883, forward strand.
AAGGAACCACTATAAAAAAATAATGAATGTGACAATTAAAAATGATTACCAGACAGACAATGAAAATGGATGTGGGATGATTAAAATGATGTGATGAGATCCAATTTACCAACATCAACTCAGCTCTAATGGTATTACACTTAGTAAACTTGAAAATTGTACCTAGAGGCAGCAGTTGTCATGGTTGGATATATTTAAACCATTGTAACCACCTGAAAAAAGTGTTACCAGACTACTTTTAGCACATTGATTGCCCCACCTGTGACAAAATCACATTAGACCAAAGCATAAGGCTCTTTCCAGAACTGTTTTGTTCATGTTGATTGGAGCAAAAGTGATGTTAAAAAATGCCTTGAAAAGTAATGTGAGATTCATGAACAAATGCACAACAGATGTTATAAAGTCAGCACCAATTAAAACATACCCCAAGCAAAAACCTTGGATAGATAGCAGTATTGATTAAATAATTAAAACTAGGAATGGTGCTTAAAAACTTGTAAGGAAATAGGTTATATGAGACTGTGGAGTGGAATTAAATCAACAAAATGGAAATACTTTTGGAGGGCTACTTTAGCGGGTCAGATGCATGAAGAATGTAGTAGTGGTTTAACAAAATTGCAGGCCACAATAACAAAACAATTCACAGGGTGGACACTAGAGATGCACGGTTAACGGTTACAGCCGCGGATGGATGGCGGACGGATTATGAGTTTTGTGATGCAGTTGCGGATAAAATAATAACCCATCCGCGCATCTCTAGTGGACACCAATGCTCCCCTATCCGAGTTCAGTTGAAAGAGATGTGTTTAGGGATAGCAAAGGCTTTGTCCTGACCATTACCATCCAGGACTAAAACGTGTTGAAAATAAACAGTGTTTATTATACAACATATGACAGTCAACACAACAAAACCAGGAACTTAAATAGAGACAGTGTTACATCAGTTTCTGTGAGGAAAGCTGTGTATCAACACGGACTAGGGTAAGCTACAACAATGACAAACCCTGGTTCATGCCTAAGCTCAGATGTTTGCTTTTGGCAAAAAAGCGTTCAGGAGTGAGGACAGAGATGGACAAATACAGCTTTGGGAAGGTGATAAAGGAAGCCAAGGGCATGTATGCAGAGAAATTACAACAACAGTTCTCAGCCAATGACCCTGCTGCAGTTTGGAGAGGCCTAAAACAGATAACGCCAAAAACCCCTCACTCCATCAACGACCTGCAACTTGCCAGTGACCTGAATGAGTTCTACTGCAGATTAGAAAGACAAAGGGACAGTCCTGACCACATCCCTTCTGCCATCTACAGCAGCCCACTGGCCCAGTCCTCCAACTCCCATCGATGAGGACACAACACAATCACCCATCTCAATCACCCCCACCCCTGCCATTACAACGACCCTCTCTGTCTTGGAGAGAAATGTCAGAATATGCACTCGACCCTGAAGCACTGCATAGACCAGCTGTCTGCAGTGTTCACTGACATTTTTTACATTTCATTGGAGACATGCCATGATACAGCATGCTTCAAATCCGCCATCATCATCCCGGTCCCCAAAAGTACAATGATCAATGGACTTATTGACTACAGATCAGTCGCTCTGACCTCTGTGGTTATGAAGTCACTTGAGCGCATTGTGCTTTCACACCTCAAAACCCTCACTAACACTCACCTTGACCCGCTGCAGTTTGCCTACAAAGCCAACAGGTCTGTGGACAACGCGGTCAACATGGCTCTTTACTTCATCCTCCAGCACCTAGACTCCTCTGGAACCTATGCTAGATTGCTGTTTGTAGACTTCAGCTGCACATTTCACCACCATCATTCTGGCCCTGCTCCAGGACAAGCGCTCCCAACTGGGAGCGCCTAAATCGACATGTAGGTGGATCACAGACTTGAACGTGAGGCTGGGGAAACACTTCTCTGACCCCCTGACCATCAGCACTGGTTCTCCTCAAGGCTGCGTACTATCACCCCTACACTTCTCTCTGTACACCAACAGCTGCACCTTCAGTCACAACTTGGTCAAGCTACTAAAGTTTGCAGATGACACCACCCTCATCTGATTAATATCTGAGGAAAACAGTCTGCCTACAGGTGGGAGATTGACCATCTAGTGTCCTGGTGCAGCCAGAAAAACCTGGAGCTCAATGCTCTAAAGAGACTGGAAATGGCAGTGGACTTCAGGAGAAGCCCAGCTGCCCTTCCCCCATTGCCCTGTGTAACTCCACAGTCAACTTTGTTGAGAACTTTTGCTTCCTGGGAGCCACCATTGCCCGGCACCTCAAGTGGGAGCTGAACATCAGTTCAACCTGCCAAATTCTATGATGGTGCACTTCTACACTGACATCATTGAGTCCATCCTGACCTCCTCCATCACTGTCTGGTACACTGCAGCCTCCGGCAAAGACAAGGGCAGGCTGCAACGCATCATTCATTCTGCAGAAAAGGTGATTGGCAGCAATCTGCCTACATTACAAGACCTACATGTCTCCAGATATTGGGGGGAGGTAGCAACGGATTTGGCCAATCCCTCTCATCCCGTAACTTGTCTATTCAGAACTCTTCCCTCCAGCAGAAGGTTAAGATCTATCAAGTCCAGGACCTCTCTATAACATGTTGCTGTAGATAGGAGGCAGAATGCAGGAGTCTCTCTGTTGTCATCTTTCATTTCAGTGACAGGGATACCCAGACACTGAAGTGACTAAACAATGGAAAAGGTCTGAACACAAAACTATATTAGCTTACTACACATATACATGGTATACTGTAGGCACAATAGCTAGTACAGAGTTTAAGACATACACTCACAACACCATACTAATACTGTGTTATTAGTACTTGTGCATACTGTGGCACCAACAACCATGCCACGCTCAAAATTGCTTAAATCACCTTTCTTTCCCATTCTGACATTCAGTTCGGAGTTCAGGAGATTGTCTTGACCAGGACCACACCCCTAAATGCATTGAAGCAACTGCCATGTGATTGGTTGAGTAGACCATTGCATTAAGGAGAAATTGAACGGGTGTTCCTAATAATCCTTTAGGTGAGTGTATATATGTATATATCTACAGTATATGAAGTGTGTAATATATATATATATATATATATATATATATATATATATATAATATTTTGAGTGTGACATGGTTGTTGGTGCCAGATGGGCCGTTCTGAGTATTTCACAATCTGCTTTTACAAAAAGTCAGAATTTGGTGTAAACAGAATGAGAACATGGATCCATCATGCCCTAAATCACATTAAATACGTTCTGAGGGAACTATTTTGTACAACCTAAATATGTCAAATATGAACGTATGAGAGGGTTAATTACGTTTGTAGGGAACTAAATTGAACACTCGAATAACATTCAATGAAGATCATGACGTAGCATGTAAATAGCATAGTTTTTGCTAGGGCGGAGGTCGGGGATGTTGGATGCGCGTATAAATCTGCGACTTGCATGCCAGTATTCGCGAGTTCAAATCCAGACCGGCACTTTGCGTGTGTTTTGTTCTACATTGCTTGCGTCATGCAGACAGGCGATTGTCGGTTTTTGTAATGTTAACCCTAACCTTAATTCTAACCTTAACCTCAGTAACGTCATATCTAACATTAACCATTAGTAACCTAATGCCTAACCTTAACCGTTAGTATCCTCCTACCTAACCTTAACTGTGAATGTTGCAATATCATTTCGAACGCTATGGAATGTATGGAATGTTCTCGCATAAATCCGCTAAACGAAATGTACCAGAGCAACGTAATTGAAGTACAAATATAGCCTAATAACAAAATGTGCAGTTCAAACGTAAAAACACCCTAAATAAGTTGGCATATAACGTAATTTAGGTTTTCAAAATAGTTTCCTGAGAATGTAATTTGGGAGAAATTCTGAGATTTACGATGATCATGCCTTGTGTGCAAGATAGGAAAAAGAGGCTACAATTTGCAAGAGCACACCAAAATTGGACAGTTGAAGACTGGAAAAATGTTGCCAGGTCTGATGAGTCTTGATTTCTGTTGAGACATTCAGATGGTAGAGTCAGAATTTGGCATAAACAGAATGAGTACATGGATCCATCATGTCTCGTTACCACTGTGCAGGCTGATGGTGGTGGTGTAATGGTGTGAGGGATGTTTTCTTGGCACATTTTAGGCCCCTTAGTGCCAATTGGGCATCGTTTAAATGCCACGGCCTACCTGCACATTGTTTCTGACCATGTCCACTGGTGATGACGTTAGAGACTCAGCCATAAGTCATCTAGCCTTTATATTGGATATCTATGGGATGCACATCCAGGGCACGAAGCTTCTGTTCCACCACATCACAAAGATGTTCTATTGGGTTGAGCTCTGGTGACTGTGGGGGCCATTTCAGTACAGTGAACTCATTGTCATGTTCAAGAAACCAATTTGAAATGATTCAAACTTTGTGATATGGTGCATTATCCTGCTGGAAGTAGCCATCAGAGGATGGGTACATGGTGGCCATAAAGGGATGGACATGGTCAGAAACAATGCTCAGGTAGGCCGTGGCATTTAAATGATGCCCAATTGGCACTAAGGGGCCTAAAGTGTGCCAAGAAAACATCCCCCACATTATTACACCACCACCACCAGCCTGCACAGTGGTAACAAGACATGATGGATCCATGTACTCATTCTGTTTATGCCAAATTCTGACTCTACCATCTGAATGTCTCAACAGAAATCAAGACTCATCAGACCTGGCAACATTTTTCCAGTCTTCAACTGTCCAATTTTGGTGAGCTCTTGCAAATTGTAGCCTCTTTTTCCTATTTGTAGTGGAGATGAGTGGTACCCGGTTAGGGTCTTCTGCTGTTGTAGCCCATCCGCCTCAAGGTTGTGTGTGTTGTGGCTTCACAAATGCTTTGCTGCATACCTTGGTTGTATGTGGTTATGTCAGTCAAAGTTGCTCTTCTATCAGCGTGAAGCAGTCGGCCCATTCTCCTCTGACCTCTAGCATCAACAAGGCATTTTTGCCCACAGGACTGCCGCATACTGGATGTTTTTCCCTTTTCACACCATTGTTTGTAAACCCTAGAAATGGTTGTGTGTGAAAATCCCAGGAATTGAGCAGATTGTGAAATACTCAGACCGGCCCGTCTGGCAACAACAACCATGCCACACTCAAAATTGCTTAAATCACCTTTCTTTCCCATTCTGACATTCAGTTTGGAGTTCAGGAGATTGTCTTGACAAGGACCACACCCCTAAATGCATTGAATCATGTGATTGGTTGAGTAGATAATTGCATTAATCAGAAATTGAACGGCTGTTCCTTATAATCCTTTAGGTGAGTGTACTTTCCTCCATTTAAACTCACTGAAGTGATAATGTAATTGAAGACACCTGTTATACTAATTAAAAGTGTCTGCTTGGGGTATTGCAACAATTGCATTATTACAGGTAACTTCTAAAGGGTATCAGTAAAATTGTCCAGGACATCGAATGTCTTTATAAAATAGCAAGAATTCAGTTCTTTTCAAAGGTTTTCTGTTTTGTTTCCCTACAAAACAAAGACATGCATGTATGGATGACAAAACAATAATTTCAACACTTGCACATTTTGAATATAATGCAAGGGTAGCAGTACTTTTAGCTATGTATTTATTTAAGCATCGGCTAGGGCGACGGCATCACCGGGCATCACCGGGGGCACATGTGGTACGAGTCAGCGGTTTAGACTGCTAAACCAAACCCTGACAAAGACAATATCTGCTGTAATATGCTCAACCTTTTCCCTTTTTTATATATCTCTGTTTTTACCAATAGTGTTTCTTATTTTCTTGCACATTTTCATTATTACTGCATTGCTGGGGCAGTGTTCCAGAATCTCTGTACATCAAATAACATCTGTGTTTCTGTACGTGAAAAAAAACTTGAACTTGTTGTTGTTCAGTAAGATAATCTGCCCAGTCCATTATATAATAACACCCTTAATAACACCCTGTTGCGGCCTGTTATTTGTCACTACTTGATCGACATTAAGAGGAGTTTGATGATGTTAAATAAAATCAGTTCTGGTCTGAAAGGTTATTTATTTCAGTTGTTTGTGAAGGCTAAAGTTTTCTGTATCATCTGTAAAAGGTATTCACCTGGGAAGTTCATTTAAAGGTGCTAGTATTTGTAGGATTCAATCAATAAAAAACAACTCTCTCTTTCAAGTGACCAGCTCACAAACGCTGTAAAAACTATATTTCTTGATATTTACGTAAAAAACATAAAAGCTGTGCATGGGGAAATAATTAATAACACTATGTAGTGCATTGTTACCCACAAAAGCTTGGCCTAAAATGCAAAAATTATATAAAACACTGGGGGTCAGACGGCTCAGTGGTTAAGGAGTCAGACTTGTAGTCAGGTTTGTCGGTTTCATTCCCAACTGTGCCAAATGTCATTGTGTCCTTGAGCAAGGCACTTTACCCTAAGTTCCTCTAGGGGGATGTCCCTGTACTTACTGTAAGTCATTCTGCATAGGAGCATTGGATAAAGGACTAAAAATTTTTCAAAAAGTATGTAACTACTACAACTCTTCATGTGCTCACTGCAATTCCTGTTCAAATAGCAACATATGCACTATATAGTGTAAGAAAAACATCCCATGTAAACAGCTTTTTCAGATTTTTGCAATATAATCAGTACAATGTTTAGTTATTGTAATTACTGTTCAGTAGACTAATTAAATATAAACAAATTAATATATTATTATTAATATATTATTATACTAACTTGCTCATGATTTTGAATAGCTATAGTGGAAACTTCAAGAACACTGTCCAACATTTGCTACAAATAATCTTTATTTTTTTTCCATAATCTTTATGTCAAACCATTTATTGTCTTTATATGAGAGCAGGCACATGGCTCGTTTGGAATGGTTGCTGAATGGGGAGGCTACACTCCACCTGCGTCTCATAAGATTAAGACAAGAATCCGTGTTGCCTGATGGGAAGCATATTATTTCAAGACTGCATTCTGAATATACAGACAGTTTGAAGTCTAAATTACTTTGGGAATATGCTTTTATTATAGGCTACACTTCTTGCCTCCTGCTGAATCTTAGGACGTGTACAGTGAAATGTTCCCATGTCATGGAAAGGAGCAAACTGGAAAAATGATCATGAACAGTCAGCTGAGGTAATATAACAGCATTATTGTACCCTAGTTAGAAGAGGGAATTCAGTGTCAAAGTTGATCTGACATTAAAATATTTATCTGGACGAGCACCATGCTTGTCTTAAAGCAATCAGAAAAGCCAAATCTTGCCTGTTATCCGTCGGCCTCTGTTTTTCTCAGCTACTGTTTTGCCAGTCAGTAATTCCGTTTTTACATCTGTTTAAGAACACCTGCCCGCAAGCACTCACCTGGATTCCTGGAACTACTCACCTTCATCTCCTGCACCTGTGCACCGGACCATCTACCATCATCAGCGACCACTCTTCCATCCGCCATCTACCTGGAGACACATTCCCTCAGCAATATATTCCAACCATCTCTCTTCATCTACTACAGCCAATAAAACACTTCTTTTTTTTTTTTCTTACGTCTGTTTTCAGTCCTCTCCTCAGAACCCTGACAATGGTAAATAATGCAATAATTATCCTAGCATTGACATTTTATTTTTAGTTATCAGAGAATGGTTTGGCTTGCACTTCCCAGTTTGAAAATAAGTTAGTAAAGTCTGACTTGAACAGTTTTTATACAAATAATACACATGGTATTTAAAAAGACATCATGTTAACATGCCATTACAATACAGATAGGCAAAAACAAAAAGCAAAGGAAGGTAATGAAGTAAACAAAGAAAACAAATGGATTTATTAGGTTTTCAATGGAAATACATGTACATAATTAATTTAACTGGGTTAGCCTATATTCAAAATAATTTTCCTTGTTAGTAAATCCACAAACACCACAAGCATCGATGGCATACAATTTTACATATCTTTAAATATAATATATTTACTAACTTTTCTCCTCACCCAATTGGTCCTGTCCAGTTCTCCCAGACTCTGCTTTGTCAGCAATTCTGCATCTCCTTTAACATGTTCTTTAAACCACAACTACCTCTGGGCAAAGTCAGAAAAGCCATGGTCATGACTGAACCTGTGACCACTGTAGTTTGGGGAAATTAGGAGAATATTATACCATTAATATGCACATGAAATTAATACATCAATAAATTATATATTTCCCTTTCCCCTTTGGGGGCAATGTTATGAGTTAAACAGTGAAATAGTAGCTTAATAGAAAGCGTGGAGAAATGATCTTAGTTGCCTCGTAGATATTTAATATCTATAAATCTGACTCCATGTGTTTTAATTGTTAGCTGAGCAAGGTCAAAACAGGCCTAGTCCGCGTGAACTCTGGATCCGCCAAGGTAGCTAACCTGAGACACTCCGAGTCACGCTCAGTATGCAATATGGACGAGCTAATCTGTCATCACGTAATACGCATGCAA